>JAWPHD010010341.1:0-94678 GCA_037043455.1 Cyrtodaria siliqua
AACGTGTCTTAAGTAGCTTCATCAACATATTGGGTCTGGTCAACATTCAGTATATATAATTTGGTTTTATGGCACACCAACACAAGAAATGTTATACGGTGCCAATAGAAATGAACATTCCAGGCTCACTTTCCATTTACATCTAGATTAAAAATATGCAGAGTGGGCCTAGAACCTTCTCACCTGCAGAACTGCAGAGGGCATAGAACCTTCTCACCTGCAGAACTGCAGAGTGGGCACAGAACTTTCTCACCTGCAGAACTGCAGAGTGGGCACAGAACCTTCTCACCTGCAGAACTGCAGAGTGGGCATAGAACCTTCTCACCTGCAGAACTGCAGAGTGGGCATAGAACTTTCTCACCTGCATAGAACCTTCTCACCTGCAGAACTGCAGAGTGGGCATAGAACCTTCTCACTTGCAGAACTGCAGAGTGGGCATAGAACTTTCTCACCTGCATGGAACCTTCTCACCTGCAGAGTGGCATAGAATCTTCTCACCTGCAGAACTGCAGAGTGGGCATAGGACCTTCTAACCTACAGAACTGCAGAGTGGCTGCAAATTCTGTTGTAAACCCTCCATTTTTTCGAGCCATGATTTCTGTTTTGCCACTCAAGTAACACCTAAAACAATACAGGGATGACGATAAAGACCGTTCATGAACATGACAAAATGAAGATGGATTCCGTGGGATTTTACCCGTCCGGATAAGCAGTGGCCCTATTCTTGCCCTAAACCACAAGGGGCCAGTATGAAAGTATCCAATAAAGCTTCTTACCCATGCAGATAATGTAGCGAAAAACATCAAGTGACCACTTTATTTTCTGTAATAAATCATTTAGTTTTTATCCAAATTTCAAACATTTAGTATTAAGAGGATATTTATTTGATTGAATTCATATCAATAAAACAATTTATTAGATTAAGTGCAGTGTTTGATTATAAGGAAATCTTAACTAAAAAGTAGGCGTGATTTTTCTCTCACTTACCCGCAAACAATTATTTGTGAAAAAACAACACACCTACCATCTCATGAAGGATTTTCTTACAATTAAATAATCAGTATATATTCAATTAAATTTATAAAACTTCTGACATGCTGTTTAAAACAAATGACTCTACGGATGAATGTTGAAAGTATAAAATATAAATATAGAAATATCCTGAAATTAATGCAGTAGAGAATAATCTATACGATAATGGGATATGTATAATGTATACTGCACACTTTTCTGTAAAATAATTTCAAAGTTCATGTAAAAGGTGAAAAATACAGATTTATTTTAATAACAAATTCTGTACATGGGATCATTAATGTAGTACTGAATACGACTTTTAATATCCTTGACAGTAAAAGCTGGAATAAATGAATGAGGAGTTGATAGCGTCTCATTGTATAATTATTAAATTCAGTATAACTAAAAAGCAAAGTTCAATACAAAATAACTAAGAATGTTCGGCAAAAAAGTTTCAAATTCAATCTACTAGTCTTAAGAGTTATGGTTAATAAACATACACATGTAGAATAAAGGATGTTTCAAAATGTCAGTGTGAACTCAGGGTTCCCAACTCTTTAAAGGGATACACGAAAATATTGAGTTTTATATCAAGAATTAAAATTAGCGCCTTAATTTATTAATCAATTTAACTTTAAAACTGCTTGCATATAAGGTAATCTAACATTGTTTATTAAAATTCTCAATGTTGATTGGTTTTTGGGGTGGTCTGAAAAAGATAGCTATGTGTAAGAATCGCCCAAAACAACACAGAAATATGTAAAAAAAAAAATGTTTCCAGTGGGGGGTAGTGGCTGAGGAGGGTGGTGGGGAGGGGGGCAACATATATATGTGTAAGAAGCTATGTGGTAAGAAGTAAAACAACCAAGAAATATGTAAAAAAAAAAAAACGGAGTTTCGAAAAAAAGGTGGGGGGGGGGGGGGGGGGGGGGGGGGGGAAACATATGTGTAAGAATTGTGTAAGAATTGACTAAAACAACACAGACATATGTAAAATAATAAGTGGGGGGGGGTCAACATATGTGTAAGAAGCTATGTGTAAGAATTGACTAAAACAACACAGACATATGTAAAATAATAATAATGGGGGGGGGGGGGGGGGGGGGGGGGGGGGGGATAGATATATACTTGCTTACATGCAAACCTAGAATAGTCGAGCTATAAAATGATACTGGATTAATAAATCGAGAAGCTAATTTTAATGCTTGATAAAGACTTCAAGATTGCCGTGTGTCCCTTTAAATTAACCAACACATTGTCAAAAACTGAATCAGACAATTACTTTTGGGAAGATACAAAACAGTAACTTCAATTTAATGTACGAAAAATGCCAACAAGAATGCTGCCTGTCTCTTTAACACCATGTAATGATTATATTAACACAAATTTCAGTTCAATGACATAACCCATCATGGTTCAGAGAATGTAAGTTCATATTAAATGTTTTTATGCAAATGGATTGATACATCTTTATCAAACTGAATTTTCAGACAAACCTCGGCAGTGAGACATGGGGTCCTTTTTGGCAAGTTTATTTATTTGATGAATCCATTAACTGCAATACCGGAAGTGATCAATATGGAATGTCAACCAACATACTGTATATCAACGTGTTGCTTACCAATATACACTAGCATATATAAACATTCGCATATTGCTGATGACAGATATATTCGCAAATGTACTTCTGCCATATGATTTTACACCAAAATGACTTTGCCACAATTTACTCAAACCAAAAATGATTTTTTTTGCAATTTTGTCTTTAAAACAGACAAATAAACAATTTAAAATAATAATTAAAAGCTACCATTTACATAATGTGTAACAAATGGTAGTTCAATAAAAATATAAATTTGCTGTCCAGGGGCACTTGTTTCTGACAAAGGTTTGGATTTCTTTTCAGACAATATTTAACTACCTGGTAGTACCTGATTTACCTCCATTAACATCGAGATAATAATATGCAAAATGGGCCTAAAACCTTCTCACCTGCAGAACTACTGAGATGGAGCCATGATCATAATAACGATCAATGTTTTTTGCCACCACCCAAGTAGCAACTAAAACAAACAAGAAAATCGGTAGAACCGATGGATGCTCCCCGAAATGTATCCTCAACTTATCATATGGCCTTGTATCACCCAGCAGTTTTCAATCTGTAGTCCCATCAGTAGTTTTGAAGCTATGCTCTGGACAAAATTTCTAAGTTTCTCCCACTGCACTCTATCATGTGAAGTTTCATTGTAGTTCCATCAGTAGTTTTGAAGTTATGCTCCTAACAAGAATTCCAAGTATAAAATTGTAACGGCCAATAACTCTAATTAGAATAAAGACAGAGTTACAGTTCTTGCACTCCGCACTTACTTACTCCCATTGCCCTCTATATTTGTGTGAAGTTTCATTGCAGTTCCATATGTAGTTTTGAAGTTATGCTCCGGACAAAAATTCTAAGCATAGAATTACAAGGGGCAATAACTCTAAGTTGAATGAAGACAAAGTTAGTATTCTTGCACCTGCACTTCCTCTCATTGCCCTCTATCATTGTGTGAAGTTTCATTGCTGTCTCATTAGTAGTTTTGATGTTATGCTCTGGACAAAAATTCTAAGTATAAAATTACAAAGGGCAATAACTCTTAATTTAAATGATGACAGAGTTATGGTTCTTGCACTCTGCACATCCGCTTATTGCCCTCTATCATTGTAGTCCCATCAGTAGTTTTGAAGTTATGCTCCAGACAAAAGTGTGACGGACGGGCTGACCGACAAAGCGGCGACTATAATTACTCCCCCAAAAATTTCGGGGTGCATTAAAAGAGGAATGATGGTGAACATTACTTTAATGAACATTACAAAAAGACAAAATGAGCACGAATTAGGTGGGATTTTCCCCTCTAATAATAACACTCTTGAATTGGGTTTTAAGGTGCACCAACACATGAAAGGTTATATGGCGTCAACAGGAATGAACATGACAGGCTCATCCTCCATTTACATCAAGATAAATATGGAAAATGGGCCTAGAACTTTTTTACCTGCTGAACTGCAGAGTTGTTGCAAATTCTTTAGTAGTCACTCCATTTACGATGGAGCCACATTTCCACGTTTGCATAATAATGATAAAGACCTTGAATGTGCACGATAAAAAATGACAAAATGAATAGAACTCTGATAAAGCATATTACGGTAGTTCCACAGAATAATAAAAGCACAATCATATAATGACTTCAACGTCAACTTTTAACATGTAATCACGAACAATAATTTATACCAAATATAAAATTGTTGTTTAACCATTTATTAAATGACGATTTCATGTACAACTATACTAGACATGGTATGCTTAATTTGAGAATATTTAAGTGATTCTGTTTGTAATAGTTATTTCAACATGAATCCTCAATAACCGTCTCATAACTAATACAAATATTTCACAACGATATCAATACAATATCATACATATATAATAGTACTGCCACCATCTTTATTCAGTTTACCCAAATCATATACCAACCTGTCCACAACTTTGTACGGTCGTTATTTGCATACCCGACCCCCACAATCACACGTTTATTGTACGAAAACAATAACTGGTTTAGACTTATTTTGTCTTGGTTGCTGGTCTTTTTCTTGGTATTTGTTACCTGTATACGGTAAACACGTGAGATCATGATGCACCTAAATATTTTTCTATCAAATATAAAAAATACCCTACAAGGGATGGACAACTATTTTTATTCAGCGTGTTATTAAACACTTGTTTGACTATTAGTTAAACAAGATACTTCAATTTGTAATTCCATTTCAAATAATTAACTATAACTGAAACAGGAATATAACTTCCTTCATCTTGTAGTTCTGGTTCCACAACTATTAGTGAAACAGGAGTATGACTTCCTTCATCTTCTAGTTCTGGTTCCACAACTATTAGTGAAACAGGAGTATGACTTCCTTCATCTTCTAGTTCTGGTTCCACAACTAACTATTAGTGAAACAGGAATATAACTTCCTTCATCTTGTAGTTCTGGTTCCACGACTATTAGTGAAACAGGAGTATGACTTCCTTCATCTTCTAGTTCTGGTTCCACAACTAACTATTAGTGAAACAGGAATATAACTTCCTTCATCTTGTAGTTCTGGTTCCACAATTAACTATTAGTGAAACAGGAGTACAGCTTCCTTCATCTTGTAGTTCTGGTTCCACAATTAACTATTAGTGAAACAGGAATATACTTCCTTCGTCTTGTAGTTCTGGTTCCACAATTAACTATTAGTAAAACAGGAGTACAGCTTCCTTCATCTTGTAGTTCTGGTTCCACAATTAACTATTAGTGAAACAGGAATATACTTCCTTCGTCTTGTAGTTCTGGTTCCACAATTAACTATTAGTGAAACAGGAGTACAGCTTCCTTCATCTTGTAGTTCTGGTTCCACAATTAACTATTAGTGAAACAGGAATATACTTCCTTCGTCTTGTAGTTCTGGTTCCACAATTAACTATTAGTAAAACTGGAGTACAGCTTCCTTCATCTTGTAGTTCTGGTTCCACAATTAACTATTAGTGAAACAGGAGTACAGCTTCAATCATCTTGAAGTTCTGGTTTCACATTAGTGAAAAAACAGTATAATTTCCTTCAACTAGTACTAGTAGTATAGTAGCTACAGAAACTACTGTACACCAACACAGGCCAGGGTTTCTAATTACATTTTACATGAACACTGCTTCCCGTGTACAATAATAATTACAACAATCTTGTTGTCTAAAAGCTGTGGGTTGTACACTAAAAAGGTCTTTTAGGAAGAACATCAGGAATTGTATTGTTTTTAAAATTGTTCAAATAAATTATTTCTGGATTAAATTGATCAAAATAAACTACACAAACCTTAAACCACCAGCAAAAATTATATTGAACATATAAAATAAAAGACCCAAAGAAGGTATCTATGGTTACGCGCCTGGGATAGCTATTTTGAACTTGGCGGTAAAACAATCGCAATGTTTCTTAAAGTGAATGTCGTGCGTAAATATCGCCGAGGTGATCACGTGTCACAGCTAATTATACCTGGTAGTAGCTCTTTGGACTAATAAGAGTATTTGTAATTTATAAATATTAATTACTGCACTGTATTATATGAAACTGTTAATGATCTGTCTATATCTTAGAAATATTGCGTGATTTAAAATAGTCATTTGATAGCTTTTTATTTTATTAATCAAATGTAGCCCCAAAACCTGATGTACTCCCTTTAAAGGAACACACGGCAATCTTGAAGTATATAAAAGCTTTACAATGTACACCTTGATTTATAATCCAGTATCATTTTGACTTCAAACCTGCTTGCATATAATTAGGTATTTTAATTTTTCAGTTTTTTCCGAAGGCTTAAATATATTCTTGGTGCATTATAATCACCAAATAGTACTATGCAAAACCAATTTGTTTTGAACTATTCAAACAATAATATGGGAATATCCAAGCTATGTAGAAAAACTTATGGGACGCCGCTAGGTAAAATAAACAACAAAATTGTTGTGTGTCTCTTTAAATAGTATATCATTCTGACTATTTATATTGCACATATCCTCTAAAACAAGACACTCATACAGTAATTGGTCAGTTTTGTCAAGTCCATCTCTTTTTCGTGATTACCTAAAACATTTCTTAATTTTTCTTCCTGATCTGGTTCAGGAAAAATTGCTTTCAATTCTCTAAACAGTTTTTCTGTCTCTTCTTCTGACCTTGTGCACCATTTTATACTTTGACCCTGACCCTGACCTTTTGCATTAAAACTTGCTGCCTGACCTCTTTGTTGACCTTTCCAACCTTTAACCTGACCTGGAGTTGGCAACAGTCCATCCATTTCATCTGAAAGTCTATCAGGCTGGTTATGATGCTGAGGCTGAACTACAGTTTTGAATGGTTGTCGTTGACCGTTCCAACCTTTAACCTGGCCTGGAGCTGGCAACAGTCCATCCATTTCATGTGAATGTCTATCAGGCGGGTTATAATACTGTGGTTGAACTACAGTTTTGAATGTTTGTCCTTGACCTTGTTTGTTACCTTGACGGTAACCTTCCTGACCTCCTAGATCTTTGGACATGTTGTACTGACCTCGACCTTGTTGAGGGTTTTGCTGATTTCCATACTGACACATATAGTTGGCATTGGGTCTGAAAATTAAAAACAAAAACCACACTTATACAACTGGAATGATTATTAAAAAAGACAAATGTAGAGCTCTGTAAAGCTAAAAGAAAAAGTCTATGAAAAATGAAAAAAAACTACAAAATGTGTCCATGCGTCATGAATTACTTAAGGGTAATCAGTTGCTCAGAAAATGAGGTAAAAATATATATTTATACTACATTTGAATATATAGGGCTTTGATACTTGAGTAATGCAGTAATCTAAAACTTGAGTGTAAAACTTGGAAGCAAAATAAGGAAATGTGAAAAGAAGGTGAAGGTCTTTCACATTCACATACTTTTAGTATATCTCTATATAAGACATGTTAATAATCAGATTGTGATGAAAGGTATATCCTTGTGAAGCATCTGCCTATTGTGCATGTTTCCACCAGCTTCAGAGTATTTCTCACTTAGGAATATTTACTTAACTTGTTTGGAATAAACAAATGAAGCACCGATAGTGGTGCAAATGCCGGATTGTGAATTCAACATTTTATAAACTGAAAAATCTAAGTAAAACTGGGGGGATAATTCCTTGTGAAGCATCTGCCTATTGTGCATGTTTCCACCAGCTTCAGAGTATTTCTCACTTTGGAATATTTACTTAACTTGTTTGGAATAAACAAATGAAGCACCGATAGTGGTGCAAATGCCGGATTGTGAATTCAACATTTTATAAACTGAAAAATCTAAGTAAAACTGGGGGGATAATTCAGGTAAAGTACAATTACATTGTGTAATGATACACATGTGTGTAAAGTTTGTTTTTGAGAAATGAGGAAAAACAAAAACTTTTACCAAAACGTCAAAATGCGTACACAGACGGATGGATGGATGGATGGACAAATAGAAAAAAATCGCCAGACTATAACCCTGGATTTGCTACAGAATCCAGTTTAAAAAATCAATAAAAATTGGCAGAAACTTGTAATATTCTTAAAGCCACATACAGTAAACTCATGTTTTTTTTCACCTATAATTATTTTGAAAGAAAAATATTTTCATGCTATTACAATGATTATAGCGGAAGTTGAACTAAATCCACAAAATCACTTCAGAGGCCCTTCCATGGCCTTTATGGGTCTGGGAAATATGACTAAATATTTTTAGGGATCTTGGGAACAAAGACCTTATTTTAGAGATCTTGGGAACAGTGCCCAAAATGAAAAGAAAACACTTTCCATGCTGTTACAGTGAAAAGTTTAACATGATGGCAGTTTTATAAGTATTTGGGACCAACTAAATGCTGATAATTTTAGAAACCCTCCCATGGCTTTTAGGGATATGTGGAACAGGGCCAATTTTTGGGAGGGATCTGGGGATCAATGGTCATTACATTAATATATTTAATGTTATTGACCGGACACGATTGGGACGGATGAACGGACGGTGCGACTACTATATGCCTCCCTTCATGGGCATAAAAACCTAGTAATACAAATATTTTACACACCTTAAATTTGGTCAACTTACCGGCCCATTCCGGAAAATGGTTGTGTGTTTGATTTCTTTAAAAAGACATCAAGACAAGGTCCATCTCTTCCTAGCGGATCATTTGGAGGCATAAAGTGATCACCAGCATAAGAGAACATCAGAAGTCTGCAATGGAATTGAATTGGGTTATAAGGCGCACAAACACATAAAAGGTTATATGGCCCCGAACAGGCATGAACATGCCAGGCTCATCCTCCATTTACATCGAGATAAAATATGGAGAATGGACCTAGAACCATCTCACCTGCAGAACTGCAGAGTTGCTGCAAATTTCGCAGAGTTACACATGGTGTAATAATTGTGCAACAAGAGTTGCTGCAAATTCTGTTGTAAACACTTCATTTACTTTGGAGCCACGTTTATTGTTTTTCTACCACTGCTCTAGAGATTTGAGCGAGATATCACCTGAAACAATGCAGGGGTCATGATGAAAACCTGTGAGCATGACAAAAATGAACAAGAGGTCAATGACCTTGAAGCTCTACTGATTGATTTTGATTTCAGGAAGTAGTCGCTACAGACTTGTTTTTTGAAAATCTATTTTTAACTGTGGCGGCCATCTTGAATTTCCGGCCGACCTGAAATTTTGTTAAGATCAATAAGACATTAAGAGCAACATTCCTGTGAAGTTTCATGAAAATCCGTCAGGTAGTTTCAAAGAAGTAGTCGCTACAAGTTTTCATTATATAACTCTATGTAAACAAAGCAGCCATGTTTAAGGTCAAATCAAAACGATTTTCGACAAGGACCAACATCATGTCATACTGATCATTTTAGAAAAAGTCCCATATCAATATCTCTTATTGTTTTGAAGAAGTAGTCGCTACAAACTTATTTTTTAAAAATCTATTTTTAGCTGTGGCGGCCATCTTGAATTTCCGGCCGACCTGAAATTTTTCTAGGATCAACTAGACATCAAGAGCAACATTCCTGTGAAGTTTCATGAACATCCGTCAAGTAGTTTCAGAGGAGTAGTCGCTACAAGTTTTTACTATATAACTCTATGTAACCAAAGATGGCCACTGGCAGCCATGTTTAACGTCGAATCAAAATAATTTTCCACAAGGATCTACATCATGTCATGCTGATCATTTTAGAAAAAGTCCCATATCAATATCACTTATAGTTTTCAAGAAGTAGTCGCTACAAACTTATTTTTTAAAAATCTATTTTTAGCTGTGACGGCCATCTTGAATTTTTGGCCAACCTGAAATTTTTCTAGGATCAATTAGACATCAAGAGCAACATTCCTGTAAAGTTTCATGACAATCCGCCAAGTAGTTTCAGAGAAGTAGTCGCTACAAGTTTTTACTATATAACTCTATGTAAACAAAGATGGCCGCTGGCAGCCATGTTTAACGTTGAATCAAAACGATTTTTGACTAGGATCAACATCATGTCATGCTGATCATTTTAGAAAAAGTCCCATATCAATATCACTTATAGTTTTCAAGAAGAAGTCGCTACAAACTTGTATTTTAAAACTCTATTTTTAGCTTTGGCGGCCATCTTGGATTTCACATCAACATGTATTTTTGCTAGGATCAACTAGACTTTATGGGCAACATTTCTGTAAAGTTTCATGAATATCCATCCAGTAGTTTCAGCTGTGAAGTCGCTACAAATAAAAGTTTACGGACAGACGGACAGACGGACAGACAGACGGACAGACAGACGGACGACGGACGCCGCACCACGGCATAAGCTCTGCTGATCTCTGATCAGTAGAGCTAAAAATGAACATGAATTTGGAGGGGTTCTACTCCTCTAACGGGATCTGCAGTGGCCCTATTATTTGCCCTGGAACAACACGGGGCGCAGAAGTCTGGAATAAACAGTTATGTAATACATGTAAATGTAAACAAGAGGCACCGCTTATCGGTGTAGATGCTGTTATGCTGGCAACGTGTGAAGTTTCAATCATTAAATGACATAGTTTTCAAGACTTTTAACTAAATTTGTCCAAGTATAAACGGGTTGGGTGTTTGGGCAGTGTCCCTATAGAAATGGGGGAAAAATAATAAATTTCTACTATTCAAAGGTCCTCAGACGGCCTCCCCAGAAAAAAAAAGAGTGTTTTCCATGATCATTATCTTCAACTGTAATCTCAAAACTGAAATGATTTTTCAGTTTTCACTATAATTTTGAAGTAAAAGAATAAATAGAATTGGTCAAAGACTCCATTTATAACTACATGGAGCCTTTTCATTCTGTACTATTAATAGTTTTTGATTTAGCTAGGCTCGCATTAACCATTCACTTAATCGCCATAGGCAAAGAGTAACTCAAACTGGCGAATGAAAATCGTAAGAAATACATAGCCAATTGGCCAGACATCTGCGGTCTGGCGAATCCAAATTTCCGACTATGTCTAAAAAATCTCGGAAAATCCCAAATTCAGAAACACAAAGTCTTTAACTGTTTATAAGCCAATATCCTGCTGGGTGTTATAAGCTAATTAGCGACAATCAATTTGGACCGATAACTAATTATCACCGTGTTTATTGAAAAACGCTGCCAAATTGTCGTGTGTGCGATAGATGCCGCCCACTTTTCCGCCTCTCGATGTCATTCAACTAGTTTGTGTCCCCGTGCTCAATATTATCCACATATTTAATTGCCTTATCGAGCCGCGTAAAACATCAAATAATGTGGCGCCCACTATCGGCCAAAATGTAACGATTGACAATGTTTGCTTAGGAATTAATAAGCCAGAGATTCTCTGTTTGAAGGCCGTCGGTCTTTTTGAACTTTACATTCACTGGTAAGTGTTGAGTGCCCACTAATTAGGTGTACACATATTAGAGTAACTTGAACTGGAACAATGGCAAGTGTGAACGTGTCTGATCGGCTGCCTATAAATTGGAAATCAACATGAACATGAAATACCTTTTGTACTATAAAAACAGTGAGATTACTCAAAATATTGGTACAATTTTAACAAGAGGTCAATGACCTTGAAGCTCTACTGATTGATTTTGATTTCAGGAGGTAGTCGCTACAGACTTGTTTTTTGAAAATCTATTTTTAACTGTGGTGGCCATCTTGAATTTCCGGCCAACCTGAAATTTTGCTAGGATCAATTAGACATTAAGGGCAACATTCCTGTGAAGTTTCATGAAAATCCGTCAAGTAGTTTCAGAGTAGTAGCTACAAGTTTTCATTATATAACTCTATGTAAACAAAGATGGCCACTGGCAGCCATGTTTAACGTCAAATCAAAACAAATTTTCGACAAGGACCAACATCATGTCATACTGATCATTTTAGAAAAAGTCCCATATCAATATCTCTTATAGTTTTGAAGAAGTAGTCGCTACAAACTTATTTATTTTAAATCTATTTTTAGCTGTGGCGGCCATCTTGAATTTCCGGCCGACCTGAAATTTTTCTAGGATCACCTAGACATCAAGAGCAACATTCCTGTCAAGTTTCATGAACATCCGTCAAGTAGTTTCAGAGGAGTAGTCGCTACAAGTTTTTACTATATAACTCTATGTAACCAAAGATGGCCACTGGCAGCCATGTTGAACGTCGAATCAAAATAATTTTCCACAAGGATCAACATCATGTCATGCTGATCATTTTAGAAAAAGTCCCATATCAATATCACCTATAGTTTTCAAGAAGTAGTCGCTACAAACTTATTTTCTAAAAATCTATTTTTAGCTGTGACGGCCATCTTGAATTTCTGGTAGATCTGAAATTTTGCTAGGATCAATTAGACATCAAGAGCAACATTCCTGTAAAGTTTCATGACAATCCGCCAAGTAGTTTCAGAGGAGTAGTCGCTACAAGTTTTTACTATGTAACTCTATGTAAACAAAGATGGCTGCTGGCAGCCATGTTTAACGTTGAATCAAAACGATTTTTGACAAGGATCAACATCATGTCATGCTGATCATTTTAGAAAAAGTCCCATATCAATATCACTTATAGTTTTCAAGAAGTAGTCACTACAAACTTGTATTTTAAAACTCTATTTTTTGCTTTGGCGGCCATCTTGGATTTCACATCAACATGAATTTTTGCTAGGATCAACTAGACTTTATGGGCAACATTTCTGTAAAGTTTCATGAATATCCATCCAGTAGTTTCAGAGGAGTTGTCGCTACAAATAAAAGTTTACGGACAGACGGACGACGCACCACGGCATAAGCTCTGCTGATCTCTGATCAGTCGAGCTAAAAATGAAGTGGCTTTTATTACTAATTCTATGCATGATAGTCGTGGTGTACATGTACATGTATGTAGTATTTCTGAATTTTGTCTCACAATGGAAACGCGATTTTTTTTCTAGCTGCTTTGGAACCTCTTTTAGATGAACTTGTTTTATGTGCCTCAGCTTTGCCTTCCATTTTTGTCTGTGTTATATATTGTTATTTATTTTATTTCTATGAAAGATAGCATATTGAAATTCATTTAATAAAAGTAATAAATAGATATTTCTGGAAGTTGCATACAATGCTAAAATAGATAAGCCTCAAATGTGTGTCACAACGTCATATTCCATTCTATTCTGTTTGTATGCAAGAAAGAGCAATAGTTTTGCAATCAACCTTCGAGCTATGTTTTTGTCGAAGAACATGAAAAATACATTTTCAAGATTTCTAACATGTCTAACATCTATAATATTCAAAGTTGAAACAACTGCTAGAATACATAATATTATATACATGTATAATATAAATAATACATTTATAATTTTTACAATAATGATAATCTAGCAGACTCAGTTTTGTTCCACTGTATGAATGGTCATGATGTCGTATCTATATATATATATATTACTATATAAAATAACCACCTTTCTTCAATGAGTTTCCTCCAGTTGGCTTTCTCCATCATGAGGTCCCTGTACTGGTCGTTAGATACAATAATGCCATCCTCAGCCTCAGCCAGTTCTAACACAAACCTGCACAAGAATTAAACTAAATTAATCAATATTTGCCCATGTTTTAGTTCATACTGCTGGTATTTCATTTCAATATTGCCCATGCCTCATTCAATATTGCCCTTGCTTCATTCAATATTGACTTTGGGTCATTCAATATTGCCCCGCAGCCGTGCTTCATTCAATATTGCACATGCCTCATTCAATACTGCCTGACTGCACTTCATTCAATACTGCCCATGCCTCATTCAATATTGCCCGTGCTTCATTCAATACTGCATGTGTCATTCAATATTGCCCATGCCTCATTTAATATTGCCTGTGAGTCATTCAATATTGCCCGTGCCTCATTCAATATTGCCCGTGAGTCAATCAATATTGCCCATGCCTCATTCAATATTGTCCATGCTTCATTCAATATTGCCTGTGCGTCATTCAATATTGCCTGTGAGTCATTCAATAATGCCTGTGAGTCATTGATCCCTGTGCCTCAGTTTATACTGCCCATGCCTCATTCAATTTTCCCTTTGCCTCAGTCAATACAGTACTTGCCTTAGTCAATATTGTCATTGCCTCAGCCAATATTGCTCATTGCCTGCACCTCAGTCCTTATTGCCCATGCTTCAGTCAATATTGGCCATGCATCATTGTCTTTTGTATTGTATATTTTAGTCACTTTCCTGTATAAACTGGTCAATTCGAAGTACCTCTGGCAATATTATTTCTGACTGTAGTATCAGTTTGTACACAAAATCATAAAGTTAGTGAGATAATAGGTTTCGGATGCTGAAAACACTACCATTTGAAATAAGGTATACAATCAAACTATAAACAAATATAACAAAATTACCTGTCATCATATGCTACCACCAGCTTTCGCCCAATCCTACGGGAAGGTGTAAACACAAGCACCTCCTCTTCTTTCAAATCCTCCAGGATGTGCTGGTCCATAATTGCGTTTGTATCGCTGGGTTGACATTTGCGCCAATGAGGCACAAACACTGTAATCTTGTGTCCGCGCCTCTTAAAGTAGTCAACACAGATACGCAGACCCTTGCATGAGAAGTACTTCCCATTGCCATGACTGAAGGTAAACACAGTTAGTAAATATGTACAGATTGCAACAAAGTCAAATTGTGTTTCCTTGTTAAATAAAGATTTTATATATTTTTTAATTGTATTTAAGAAATAATAAATACGTACCTGTATTTTATCGCTGAATAAAATACAGTTAGGAGTTCTGATGCGTAGTAATTAAATCACGAGTGCATTAGTACGAGTGATTTAATTTCTCGGTGAATAAAATGCAGGTACGTATTTATTATTTCGATTCTAACACAACAATAACCCCATTGTTTACCCTATTGTGGGGGCAATATATATTATCTCGGAGGTCAAAGTAATCAGGCTGCTATGTTTACAGGCTGTTCCATTTGGCGCCCCTGAATGCAAAGTTCTGCGCAGTACAGTACGTTTAAATACATTAGTAGTCATGTGACAAACAGTTAAGTCATTGCTTACGACATATAGCTTGCGTTGTACGACGTCAAACGTTCTCAGCTTGTTTAAAATGCTTATTAATGTTATGTGTACTGATGCATATGATAGGTTTATATCGGGGAGTGTGCAAGGTTTAGGAGCATGGCAAGTTTGTTGTAATTAACATTTCATTAAAATTACTGGTGAGTTTGTCTTGTTGTAATTAACATTTCATTAAAATTACTGTCGAGTTGGTCTTCTTGACCTATATTTACCAAGTGACGTCATGTAACGTGGCGCTTCCAATGGATGAAATATACGCGAGGAATTAATGGAACAGCCGTAAATAACATACAGTTGTCTCTCTTCTTTGTGTATATGAAAGACTGTGCAGGTCATGTTAGAATGCTAGTTTAGATGCATTTATAAATATGTATATTTTGAATAATTACATGTAGCATGGTCGCTGAAATTTCCAAGATGTATTTGCACCTGTAGGTGTAAATCATTTAACTGAAAATTACACCTGTCAGAATATGTGGTCTACAATAACTACAAGATATTGGAAGTTAGAGTATGGCAGACCGATGAAAAGGACAAGCTTCAAAAGAAACAGAGTGTGGTCTCATTTCGTTGATTAATTTAAACACCTCATCTCAATGTTTAAATCAACCAACTCGATTAGACCATACTCTTTTCTATTATTTATTGAACTCATATAATTGTACATGTACAACCGAATTAAGAGTTAAGAGGGACTAGAAGCAATATGGAAGGATTATGTTGCATATCAAATCTAAATAAATGGATCCGACCCTAGGAACATACATGTATGTGAAATTTAAAAACACTTGGAGTACAGTTGTTTAGAGTTGTTTAAATCAAATGACAGACTGAACCTGAAAGAGCACCATACAATGAACATTGCGGCCTAGTTTCATTGAAATGCCAAAATACGTTTCAGAGAAGATGTCTGTAAATGGACTACTTACGACATAGCAACATTAGAGCCATCAATAACTATGTATCTCAACTCTTGGCCAATGCTTGGAACTGCTGGCAATGGTCTTGAAGGTCCTGGGAATGCGTTAGTCGGACTTGGAGTCACCACCTGGGTAGGCTTCCATTGATGACTTCTGCTTGGTGAATGCATCTGTTGGTTTTGTCTATTAGCCAATGGCTGTGACCTTTGATTATTTACAGGAGATTTGATGGGCTGTTGTGGATTCTGCCGTGGGTTTATTTTAGATGCAATGGGCTGAGAGTTTGACCGTTGAGTGTTTCCTGGTTGTGACTGTTTTCTCTTTGGGGTTGTTACAATGGGTTCTGACTTTTTACCAGAGACAGAACCAGAGCCTCCGTCATTGTTCCATACTCGAAATACACAAGTTTGATCACCATCTTTAGAATAAGTTTGATTTTCACTTGAATCTAACCTTAACTGTTTGTCATGTAAATCATTTCTTTCTTCCTTCTGTTCACCTTGCTGTTGTTTCTGCTGTTGCTGTTGTTGTTGTCGTTGCTTCTTTTTCTGATTCTTTGTTTTTCCTTTCTTTTTCCCAACATTTTGTCCTTCTCCATTTTGTTGACTGCCACTTTCCTGGGGTTTCTGCTGCTGTTGTTTTTGCTTCTGAAAGTTTTCCCTCAACAACTTTTGTCGTTCAGCATTTCTTCGTTTTAATTCCTCTCGTGAGCTATTATCATCTTCTTGAAAGAAATCCATTATCAATCTTTCTTTATATCCATCTGGCAGGTTAGAATTACATGTAACTGACTCATCGTTTCTCTGTGGTTTCAGATTTCCTTGTCTTCCACCACCACTGGCACTTGGTGGATCAGGAGTTTTTATGAGATCTATAGTCTCTGTTTCCAAAATCACAACATCATTGTCTTCATCATCAGCATCATCACTGACATCATGGCCAGTGTTAGCAGGCTCTTGCTTTTGTTTCACTGAACTTAAGAGATCAAGAAAATCTGATGGACGAGTTTTTTCATCGACAAACTGAAGTGCTTCATTCACTTCATCTGATTTATAACCTACTGAGATGCCAAATGAGCGCAGGTAATCATATTGTTTTGAGACTAGCGGTGTCATGGAAGGAATGGATATTGTTGCTTCTGTTAGTTTGTCTGATAAAGCTACAACACCTGGCGATGTTTTGTAATGTTCAACTCCATCAACTTCCATACTTTGAACTCTTTCAGCCCCATCGTCATTCACAGTATTTTCGCTTTCGGTCTTAAACATATTTAATTTTATATCATCAGTTTTTCCTACCGCATTACCATCAGCAAACAGTAGATCATCATCTATATTGTCAAACTCTTCGGTGTCTTGCAAACAGTTAACAAGAACACGTTTTACAGATTGTGGAGCATATTCATAATCCACCATACTGCATACACCATCACTGTGTTGCGACAGTGCCCTCTCCAGAACGGATGATAATCTCAGTGATGCATTATGAGTTGCTGGTGATATTGTTATGACGTCTTTCTCAGATTCATCCCAATTTTCCATGCATTTGTTTTCACTGTCTTTCACTGAAGCACACAACTCCTCCATCATTGACATAGCCAATGTTACTGCGAGTTCCGTACCACATGTTTCGAAGTGTGCAACCTTCTCTAGGGGTCTTATAACAGCGCTTGTCTGTTTCTCAATCTGTTCCAGAGTCATGGGCCCTGTAAACTCTGCACAAGCAGCCGAGGGAAACTGAATTTGTTTCACTTCTGCGGGATGGCACAGAGCAATTATGTAATTCTGGAAAAAACAAGGTGCATTAACAATGCATGTTAAAAAGAGATGTAAATTTTTAACAATCAATTTTAAAATTAGATTTTTTTTAGATATAAGAAATCCATGGATTCACATGTCTCGCCTAACGGGGCGGGACTTAAAAATAAAAGATAAATGATGCTTAAATGAAAGTTTGTACACATTTTAATAACTAACAAGAGGTCAATGACCTTGAAGTTGAAGCTCTACTGATTGATTTTGATTTCAGGAAGTAGTCGCTACAAACTTGTTTTTTGAAAATTTATTTTTAGCCGTGGCAGCCATCTTGAATTTCCGGCCGACCTGAAATTTTGCTAGGATCAATAAGACATCAAGAGCAACATTCCTGTGAAGTTCATGAAAATCCGTCCAGTAGTTTCAGAGGAGTAGTCGCTACAAGTTTTCATTATATAATTCTATGTAAACAAAGATGGCCGCTGACAGCCATGTTTAACATCGAATCAAAATGATTTTTGACAAGGACCAACATCATGTAATGCTGATCATTTTAGAAAAAGTCCCATATCAATATCACTTATAGTTTTCAAGAAGTAGTCGCTACAAACTTGCATTTTGAAAATCTATTTTTAGCCATGGCGGCCATCTTGAATTTCCGGCCGACCTGAAATTTTGCTAGGATCAATAAGACATCAAGAGCAACATTTCTGTGAAGTTTCATGAAAATCCGTCAAGTAGTTTCAGAGGAGTAGTCGCTACAAGTTTTCATTATATAACTCTATGTAAACAAAGATGGCCACTGGCAGCCATGTTTAATGTCGAATCAAAATAATGTTCGACTCGGATAACCATCATGTCATGCTGATCATTTTAGAAAAAGTCCCATATCAATATCACCTATAGTTTTCAAGAAGTAGTCGCTACAAACTTATTTTTTAAAAATCTATTTTTAACTGTGGCAGCCATCTTGAATTTCTGGCCGATCTGAAATTTTGCTAGGATCAATTAGACATTAAGAGCAACATTCCTGTAAAGTTTCATGAAAATCCGCCAAGTAGTTTCAGAGGAGTAATTGCTACAAGTTTTTACTATATAACTCTATGTAAACAAAGATGGCCGCTGGCAGCCACGTTTAATGTCGAATCAAAACGATTTTTGATAAGGACCAACATCATGTCATGCTGATCATTTTAGAAAAAGTCCCATATCAATATCACTTATAGTTTTCAAGAAGTAGTCGCTACAAACTTGTATTTAAAAAATCTATTTTTAGCTTTGGCGGCCATCTTGGATTTCACATCAACATGAATTTTTGCTAGGATCAACTAGACTTCATTGGCAACATTTCTGTAAAGTTTTATGAATATCCATCCAGTAGTTTCAGAGGAGTAGTCGCTACAAATAAAAGTTAACGGACAGACGGACGGACGACGGACGCCGCACCACGGCATAAGCTCTGCTGATCTCTGATCAGTAGAGCTAAAAACAATGGAGTTTACAGTTTGCTGAGATGACATTTAAGTGTATTTGTTTAAAAACAAATTGCCATTCTATATTTTTTTTATTATAAATAAACAAAAAATCACCAGCTCCAAAAAGTAGGTCAAGGTCATAGATGAAATCCATGCGTCCAAAAAGATGCACTACCAAATTATTATTAGACACAACTATGTCAAAATAGAATAATTGTCTTCCAAAGATTAAGCTATATATAAACTAAGTTTAAAGCATCTAATGCATAATTACAGTTCATGAGAAAGTGATGTAAATGTAATAATTAAAGTTATCTGCCCTTTGCTTGGATGGTGATGGTCACATCCACATTTGCTTGATACTGTACTACCCAAGAAATAACTATAAGCGAAGTTTAAAAGGTCTAATGCATAAAGTTTGTGAAAAAGTGACCGAAACCCAAAAGTTGAAGGTAAACCATTATAAGGTTATCTGCCCTTTGCATGGTGGGTCAAGGTCACATCCAGATTTGCTTTGTCACGTTGCGATGTACCACCCAAGATACAACTATAAGCAAAGTTTGAAAGGTGTAGTGCATACAGTTTGCGAGAAATTGGCAAATATTGAAGGTAAAAATTATTAAGTTATCTTCCCCTTGCTTGGAGGGTCAAGGTCACATCCACATTTGCTTTGTCACGTTGCAATATACCACTCAAGATACAACTATAAGCAAAGTTTGAAAGGTCTAGTGCATACAGTTTGTGAAAAAGTGACCTAAACGTAAAAGTTGAAGGTAAACATTATAAGGTTATCTGCCCTTTGCATGGTGGGTCAAGGTCACATCCACATTTGCTTTGTCGTTGTGATGTACCACCCAAGATACAACTATAAGCAAAGTTTGAAAGGTGTAGTGCATACAGTTTGCGAAAAATTGACCTCAATGCAAAAGTTGAAGGTAAAACTTATTAAAGTTATCTGCCCTTTGCTTGGAGGGTCAAGGTCACTTCCACATTTGCTTTGTCACGTTGCAATGTACCACCCAAGATACAACTATTAGCAAAGTTTCAAAGGTCTAGTGCATACAGTTTGTGAAAGAGACCTAAATGCAAAAGTTGAACTTAAAAATTATTAAGTTATCTGCCATTTGCTTGCAGGGTCAAGGTCACTTCCACATTTGCTTTGTCATGTTGCGATGTACCACCCAAGATACAACTATAAGCAAAGTTTGAAAGCTCTAGTGCATTAAGTTTGTGAGAAAATTACCTAAATGCAAAACTTGAATGTTGACGTCTTCGCCGCCGCCGCCAGAAAAGCAACACCTATGTCTCTTTTTTTCTTCGAAAAGGCGAGACAAAAACAAAATTTGATGTACTGAAGAGTTTTCATAAAAATGAAAAAGGCTGAAGTCAGACATTATCCAGTTGATAACAGGTATATACAGCTGTAAATTACACATCTATTGTCTATATGTATGCATTAGATGAGCTCTACATTTAAGTTAGTATATTTCACGCTTGTAAACAAAATTTATGCAAAACATTTTCATGCTATGCAACCCTTAATTCCATATACTAATATAATATATACTTGTATATATACACGTATTACTGAGGAGATCATAATGATGTCGTTTGAAGCAATTGTTGACAGATGAATGGAGAGACGAACGGACATATCCACGGATGGTACCTTAAGTGTTTTTCCCTTTGTATAATACCAAAGGAATGACCACCTCTACAATAATAAGCTTAAGTGGTTATGGAATAAGTTGTATCACTTAGTGTTAAGCTACACCTCCTACCCACTTAAGATAGTGAATGTGTGCTGGACTGGACGGACGGATGAACAGACGAAAAGTGATCAGGCCAAAAGGAACAAGAGGTCAATGACCTTGAAGCTCTACTGATTGATTTTGATTTCAGGAAGTAGTCGCTACAGACTTGTTTTTTGAAAAATTATTTTTAGCCGTGGCGACCATCTTGAATTTCCGGCCGACCTGAAATTTTGCTAGGATAATTAGACATCAAGAGCAACATTCCTGTGAAGTTTCATGAAAATCCGTCAAGTAGTTTCACAGGAATAGTCGCTACAAGTTTTCATTATATAACTCTATGTAAACAAAGATGGCCGCTGACAGCCATGTTTAACGTCGAATCAAAATAATGTTTGACTCTGATAACCATCATGTCATGCTGATCATTTTACAAAAAGTCCCATATCAATATCACTTATAGTTTTCAAGACGTAGTCGCTACAAACTTCTTTTTTAAAAAATCTAATTTTAGCTGTGGCGGCCATCTTGAATTTCTGGCCGATCTGAAATTTTGCTAGGATCAATTAAACATTAAGAGCAACATTCCTGTAAAGTTTCATGAAAATCTGCCAAGTAGTTTCAAAGGATTAGTCGCTACAAGTTTTTACTATATAACTCTATGTAAACAAAGATGGCTGCTGGCAGCCATGTTTAACGTTGAATCAAAACAATTTTTGACAAGGACCAACATCATGTCATGCTGATCATTTTACAAAAAGTCCAATATCAATATCACTTATAGTTTTTAAGTAGTAGTCGCTACAAACTTGTATTTTGAAAATCTATTTTTAGCCATGGCAGCCATCTTGAATTTCCGGGCGACCTGAAATTTTGTTAGGATCAATTAGACATCAAAAGCAACATTCCTGTGAAGTTTCATGAAAATCCGTCAAGTAGTTTCAGAGGAGTAGTCGCTACAAGTTTTCATTATATAACTCTATGTAAACAAAGATGGCCACTGGCAGCCATGTTTAACGTCGAATCAAAATAATGTTTGACTCTTATAACCATCATGTCATGCTGATCATTTTACAAAAAGTCCCATATCAATATCACTTATAGTTTTCAAGACGTAGTCGCTACAAACTTCTTTTTTAAAAATCTATTTTTAGCTGTGGCGGCCATCTTGAATTTCTGGCCGATCTGAAATTTTGCTAGGATCAATTAGACATTAAGAGCAATATTCCTGTAAAGTTTCATGAAAATCTGTCAAGTAGTTTCAAAGGAGTAGTCGCTACAAGTTTTTACTATATAACTGTATGTAAACAAAGATGGCCTCTGGCAGCCATGTTTAACGTTAAATCATAAACGATTTTTGACAAGGACCAACATCATGTCATGCTGATCATTTTAGAAAAAGTCCCATATCAATATCACTTATAGTTTTCATGAAGAAGTCGCTACAAACTTGTTTTTTAAAAACCTATTTTTAGATCTGGCGGCCATCTTGGATTTCACATCAACATGAATTTTTGCTAGGATCAACTAGACTTCATGGGCAACATTTCTGTAAAGTTTCATGAAAATCCATTCAGTAGTTTCATAGGAGAAGTCGCTACAAAAAAAAGTTTACGGACAGACGGACGACGGACGCCGCACCACGGCATAAGCTCTGCTGATCTCTGATCAGTAGAGCTAAAAATAGTTGTGTTTCTGGTTGCCTGACCGACCCTATTTTTAAGGGGCCGACCCTAATTTTTTTTATGCCAGGAACATTCTATTAAATCATTTTAGAAATGAGCTTTAAATTAACTGGTTTCATTGGTAATTTTTATCACTGAACCAATCAGAATGCTTCATTCATATTTTCGTTTGGTTGCTTCTATCATGACATCACTTTCTGATATTATGACATCACACCCTGGTATTATGACATCACGTCATGCTATTATGATGCAAGTCAATGTGTTCTCAGAACTGAATGAGCCTTTTAATTGCTGTGAAAAACAGATTCAGACTGTTTGTATCACTCGTTAAGAAATCCAATGCCTGCAGCGAATTTGATTGGTCGAGAGGCGATCAAGGTCGTCAGGCAAGGTGTCAATCACTGTTTATGCAGCGCGTGCTCATTGTTGTGATGTTTGGACTATCGAAAATAGGTACTGGAGTGATGCTTGGAAGCAAATACACGCGTGTCATAAAAACGCACAGGTCGTTAATTAGATGCTTCAGAATTGGGTCAAATTGAAATTCCATGCGTCAAAATGCGTGTGTACGCGTCTGTTGAGAACCCTGAAATGAGTTTCTTGAAACCAAGAATCACAAAATTCTAAAAATAAAATAATTCTAAAATGATTTAATAGACTGTTCAGAATGAAAAAAAATCCAAATTTGTTTAAACAATGATTTATCACAAAGCTTACATCATGCAAGTGAAACATAACACCATTCTATATTTTCTGTAATCCACTGGGCACTGGTGGTATAACTATGCAAATTATTACCGAATTACACAGCAAAATTGTAAAATATTTAAGCTTATAGTCCGTCCGCCAACGAACACGTCAAGGTATACCTGACGCGATGCAATCATTAATATGCAAAAACAAAATTTAGTGATCAATTTTGAATTATTAATAATGATTTTTCAAACATCTAAGTTGTGTAGTTTTAAATGAAATCAGGGATTGCAGTGTTCATATAAATTGTATTAAAAAGTGAGATATAATTTTGAATTAAATGACTGAAGATTTATTTTTATTCTACCATCGTTTTAAATAAATTCTGGTTTAAAAAGATAATAAACACACATTTTAATTTGTCTGTATAATGTATTGTAAGTTGTATTAAAAAGTGATATAATGTATAAGTGAATTAACAGAACTTATTGTTTAGGGTTAACAATATTTATCACAAGTTTGCACAACCATACAATATATGATTGATAATCATATGATTGATAATCATATGATTGATATATTATAAAGATTAAAAAGAAAGCTTATAGTTCATACATAGTCTATATGATTCAAATGAGACCAAATGTATTTATTTGTTAGAAACATGCTGCATATTTATTAATTTGTGTTTCTTGTTGCTTGCAGAAGCAGAATGGTTGCCCAAGTCTCCAGAAGAAATCTACTCTTTATACCGGTACGGGTACACATGACGAAATGCTGGATTTCATTGACGCTGATATACAGTCATCCATCCAAGACGACATCAGGCATAGTGACTTTGTGGGCATCATTCTGGATGAAACAACTGACATCACCATACACAAGAAGTTGAACGTGTACTTCAAGTGCCTCAAAGCAGGAACGAACGAACCTGTGATTCGGTTTATTGATTGCGTGTCCATCCACAATGGCAAAGCTGATACATTAGTTTGCGAAATAGAAAAGTTGTGTGTCAAGTTAGGTCTAGATATGATGAAGGTAATTTCAATGGCTAGTAATGGAGCGTCAGTCATGACCGGCAGGAAAAATGGTGTAGGTGTCAAAATGAGGGAGTTACATAATCACAGATTAGTTCAGATTCACTGTGTGGCTCATCGTCTAGCTTTGTGCGCAGGCCAGGCCTGCAAAGATGTGGATTCATTTTGTGAGTTCCACAACACTGTGAAGAATGTGTACAGGTTTTACCACAACTCTGCTATTCGGTACAATGAGTTAAGAGAAATGGAGGATATTCTGTCTGACGACAAGGACACCAAACATATTTCACTGAAAGAACCTGCCAGTTTCCGTTGGCTTTCATTAGAGGGAGCGGTGAAGGCCATTTACCAAGTCTACCCAGCTCTTGTAACAACACTGGAGTCGCAAGCAGCCGCTGGAAGCCCCGAAGCAAAAGGACTTCTACTGAAAGTGAGAGTCGTCTTTTCTGTTGCGCACTTCATTTCTCATTGATGTGATGAAGACTGTCAACAAGCTGTGCCGTGTGTTTCAGAAGGATGAACTGGACATAGAAGTTGTAAACATTATGGTTAAGAGTACCCTTGATACCCTTGAGCATCTGAAGAACAGCAATGGAGAAGTGCTTCAAACAGTATATGATTCAATTGAGGAGAACAAGTACAAAGGTGTAAAGGTCATAGACACGCAGAACAACAGAATGGGATTCCAAACTGCTTCAGCCGCATACATTGACAAGCTGAAAGAAAACATAGAAGATCGGTTTGAGGAAACATCAATGGACAAGCTGCAAACGGCAAACAAAGTAATGAACCCGAGATACCTGCCAACATCCTCATCTGGCCTTTCAACTCATGGTCTTGAAGACTTGGAAATCATATGTGAATGGCTCGGACCAAAAGCAAACCATGTTGGACTAATAGATGTGGACAGAATGAAGGAGGACTTCTTCCAGTTTAAGGTTGTCCTGAAGAACTTCTTAGGCAAAACATTGAAATGTGTATGCCAGAACCTCATTGACCAGTATAGTAGCGTGTTCCCCGACTACTGTGTACTTGCAAAGTACATACTGACAGCACCTCTGACCAGTGTGGCATGTGAGCGTGGTTTCTCTAGACAGAATCGCCTGAAGACGAAGTCCCGATCTAGACTTGACCATGTAAAGTTAGCCAAACTGATCAGAATCTGCGAGGAGGGTCCATCAGTTGAACTGTTTGATGCTGAGCGAGTAGTTAAGCAGTTTTTAAAGAGCAAAAACAGGAGGAAGTAGATCTATAGGGAAATGCTGCTTGTGGATTCAGTGAAGATTATTTTCATGAACAGTAATAATTAGACTGTAAAAACAGTAATACTAGTCTAAGTGAAATATATTGAAGTAATGAGTTGTTGGTATTTTAGTAAATTACTTGAGAAATTATTGAACTCTTGACTTTGAGAAATATTGGTTGATACTGAAATATAGAATCAAATAATAATATTGATTACATATTAATTAATTGAAATGAACACATGTGACTGAATAGCAAAAACAAGAAGAAATACATGTATACTGGATTGTATCTTAATAAGTGGTTGAAATGAAGGTGTTTTTTTTATGAGAAATATACTAATAGAGAATAAAAAAATCATAATAATATTGAAACAAGTGTGTTGTAAGATGTTATTTTACTAAATAAATACATTAAAATATTTTAAGAAATATTGTTGATTGAATATAGAATCAAATAATAAATTATATAACAGTACCGGTATATTAAATGAAAGAGTGTTACTGTGTACTGTACTGTACTGTAATATTTATATAGAGTGTACTGTACTACATAATTATTTTGTGTAATAGATGAAATTAATAAAATGAGAATAGATTTCTTGAGAATTAAACATACAATAAAGATACACTGTCCTTTGTTTTCTTGTTTAATGTTCCAAATATGCATACATACAATTGGTGCAAACAGAGATTGTGTTATAATAACACCAATGACTTATAATATTAACAAATGTGGACCCCAATTTATAAAACATCCTTACATAACTTTGAATCTTTGACATAATGACACATTATTGTATTGTAAAATGGAATAGTTCAAATGCATATATATTCTTGCACGCCTTTCTTTGCAATACAATATTTACAGAATTCACTACAATTAAAGTTATTAAAGGATGTTTTATAAAACGGCGCTTCGATTTGTTCGATTTATATTTGACTCTTGCTATTTCAATTTTGACCCTTGATATTTCAATTTTGACCCTTGAGATTTTTGAGTCAAGGGTCACTCTTCACTTTTAAAGTCTATTGAGAACCCTGCATATGATTTGCCTGGAATGTCATAAATCATATAAATATATATCAGAATTCAGATAAATCATTGTTCAGAACAAATGGATTTTTTTTTTACATTTTGGCATAAGAATGTTTTAGGGTTGGCCCTTTAAAAAACAGGGTTGGTCGGGCCACCGGAAACACATCTATTTTCCTTTTTGGCCTAATTAGTAAAAATAACAAGAGCTGTCAGACAACAGCGCAGCTCGACTATTCGATTTTTCAGAGAATAATAAATTTATAGCTAGTATATACCATCAGAAAAGAAGGCTACAACAATGTGGGGTGGGGTTGGGGGCACAACATAACTATGTGTAAGAAATGACAAAAACTACACAGAAATATGTATTTTTTTTTTAAAAAATCGAATTTGGGTGGGGTGCAGGGTGTGGGTGGGAGAGAGACAGGGATGGATGGTGGGGGGAGTGGGGTTGGTGAAGGCAACATATGTGTAAGAAGCTATGTAAGAATTCACCAAAACAACAAAAAAGTATGTAAAAAAAAATCGAGTTTTGAGTGGGGGGGGGGGGGGGGGGGGGGGGAGGGGGGGGGGGTCAAGATAGCTATGTGTAAAAATTGACAAAAACAACACAGTGGAGGGGGCAACATATATGTGTAAGAAGCTATGTGTAAGAAATTACCAAAACAACACATACATAAAAAACAATAAACATTAAATAAAAATATTCCAGTTTCGAGCGTGGGGGTGGGGTGGAGGGTGGGGGGGCAACATAGGTAAAACACACAAAAAACACAGAAATATGTAAAAAAAAATGTGTGTGGGGGGGGGGCATTTGAGAGAATTGACTAAAACAACACAGACATATGTAAAAAAAAATCAAGTGGAAGGGGGTGGGGTGGGGGTCGGTGGAGGTGGTGAGAGGCGGGGGGTGGGGGGGGCAACATATATGTGTAAGAATTGACTAAAACAACACAGAAATATGTAAAAAAAAAAGTGTGAAGCGGAGTGGGGGCGGAGTGGGGGGGGGGGGGGGGGGGGGGGGGGGGGGGGGGAGCTATATACATGCTTACATGCAAACCTAGATCTGCCTTTATTGCATATTTTATGGGCCATCACAATTTGGGTTCCATGGGAGCCCAGAATTTGCAGAAGACAAAATTACTTATCCAACCCTTTACAACATACTTTAACGAAACCAATTCCAAAATTTAGTTCAGCTAGGACAAGAAATGTAAGAGATATAGACCTGTAAACACAGCTTACACGCAAAATTTTATGTGAAACAGACACATTTTAAGGGCTATCAGAATTTGGGTTCCATGGGAGCCCAGGAGTTACAGGAACCAAAATAACTTAAGCAGCCCTGAAGATAATGCTATAAGGAAGCTAATGGCCAAATTTGGTTGTGCTAGGGTAAGAATTGTAAGAGATATAGACTTGTAAACATAGCTTACACGCAAAATTTGATGTGAAATGGGACACATTTTATGGGCTATCATAATTTGGGTTCCATGGGAGCCCATGGGTTACAGGAACCAAAATTGCTAAGCAGCCCTTAAGATAATGTTATAAGGAAGCCCATGGCCAAATTTGGTTGTGCTAGGATAAGAAATGTAAGAGATATAGACTTGTAAACACAGCTTACACGCAAACTAAACACAGCTTACACGCAAACCTTGATGTGGGACGCCGACGCCGACCCCAGGGTGATTACATAAGCTCTCTTATTCTTCGAATAGTCGAGCTAAAAATTACTAAACTGCATGTTAAACAATAGTCTTCTGGTTTAAAGTGTCCTCTTATTTGTAACAATAATGCATAATTTAACTTGGACGGTCTTATATCGAGGTAAACTGAAATCACAGAGAAACTTTCAAAATTATAAACTTGTATGAGTTTTATGTGATAAACAGAATCTCAGAATATCTTGCTTAAAAAAAATACACAATTACAGCACCAAAAATGCAATTATTCATGTATGGTTAATCACTAATCAGCAACAGTTAAATTATTCACATATGTAAATAAAACTAGACACTGGATCTAGTTTCAGGGTGTGTGTGGATGTATTTTACAGAATTTGAGTCAATTGATCATATTGCCTAGGGTGGTTTTTTTTTTTTTTTTTTTTTCAGTTACCAAATAGGTAACCCATTTATTCTCCCCGTGAATGAGTGTGTTGTGGGTCCGGGAGGGCCATCCCACCGCACACTTTACAAAGAAAATTATAACAATATAAAATGGTTGTCACAACACTCACTCATTCTGATACTCTCTTTCCTCTAGTTTCAGTATATATATGTTTTTCTCTTTGAAAAAATAAACTAAGTAAGATGGGAAAATCTTTTCTATTATTAATTTTCAAAATATATGGGTTACCAATTAACTGTCCAGTAGACACACCCTCTGTAAGATTGTTTATAATAAATCTTTAAGTCCAGTTTAATCTGGATTGATTCAGATAATCAGTGGTCAGGATCTTGGTATTAATTTTGCATAATGTTAATAGTATATTAATCTTCTAGTGCCTCTTTATAGTTTGTCAATTTTTCCGAAAATGATTCCAAGGTATTATTTTTGACGGCTATACATTTAAGGGATTCATATGAATGCTTAAGTCTGTTCTTCATAGCAGTGAGGGATAGTGATTTGTTCAGATGTTTTGATGAAAAAATATAATATTTGATTTCTATAATAATGTAAAGATCGGTTGATGATAGGTTTTTTCCAATATTGAATAAAAATAGTTCTTCTATAAATGTAATATGTATATGCTTAGTTAGTAACCAGGCCTTGATTTCAGTAAGAAATGTTTGTGTTTCTGGACATGACCAAAGCATATGTGGAATGGTCTCGGGTTGGTGGCAAAAATTACAAAGTGGACTGTCAATGGCTTTAATTGTAAATAGGTATTTTTTGTTGGTAATATTCTATGGTTGATCCTTACTTGAAACCATTGAAGTCTTGTACTAAGTTTATATATAAAAGGGGACATATAAATATCTTTCCATAAGTGATTTTCAATGTTATAAATGTTATCCCACTTCTGTTTAGATGTAGGTTTATCTTCATTTTTGTTTAGTATATCATATATGTTTTTGGTTCCTTTGGTGTTTTTAGTTAGAAGTGCAACATTAGCTAATATTAATGGATTTTGTAGCTTTTTATGGAACTTCTTAATATTTTGTTTAACGGCATACCCTTTAATTGATGCAACTATTCCATTATATTGAATAAAATTTGTTCTAACATTGTACATCTCCTTAAATTCTAGTTCTGAGTAGAAGTCTCCATTGTCTTTAACTAAATCATTTATAAGAAATATGCCTTTGTTATACCATGACTGAATGAATATAGCATTCCCACCAATTTTGAGATTATCGTTATGGAAAATAGGACTTGCTAGAAATTGTTCAGCAGTTTCAGGCTGATTTTTTTCATTAATATATGCATATGATTTTAAAACATCAATCCAAAATGGATTTTTTATCTGTGCAATTAGTATCTCTGTATATGTTTAGGGTGGTTTGTTAGTTAGTTTTATTTTAACTTGTTTCAAAAAGGTTTTATTTGTTTCCTTAAAACATATAATCTGTACGATCCACATATATACATATTGAAATGTTCGATACATTTAGAGATAACATTATAGTTATCAGTTGCAGATCAAACTTTAAAACTGTATTGTTTAAAAGGTGACTCACTATTTATAGCATATTTCAAATTTGATAAATTGTCTTTCAAATCACCTTGCTATTTCCTTGTTAAAAGAAAACAACTACAATGTAAACCAATTCATCAAATTAAACGCATAATATTCCTCGCACAAAATTAACAGAAATTTTCCATACACACTTTTCAACAATAGCCCAAGTTGCATCTCGCTACAGTAGTGTATTGCATACGTTAACGTTTCTCTTAATTGAAAAGTTGTTTAAAGTTACTATTATTTTATTAAATAAGCATTAAACATATAAATGTGTGGAGTTATGTTATGGTATCGTACATTTCATGTTAGAAAAAAACAGTAAATATCACTATAAACTCAGTAATCTGTTGGTAAAAATCTAAAAGGTTGATGATGAAATCCTTTCAAAAATAAGCTATAGCCGTGTTGTACTAAAGAAAGAATATATAAAGGATTGATTAACTGTTGGTGTAATTTATCACAAGTGTACTTGCTGGAATCCCAATTTATATGAGAATCAGTGAATTGTCAATAGGTTACCTTAGCATTTTTTTTGTCCACCGGTTCACCCTCTAGTATCAGCCACTGACCATCATCAACTTCATCCTCAAAGGTTATATCAATTTCATACATGCGTTCAATTTTATCTTTATACTGTGATACAATGTTTACTTTAGACTGAGACACAAAAAATTCATCCTTTGTTTCTCTTTTGTATGTTGGAACAAATTGTGTAGAAGCCATTTTCTATTTTGTTTTTGTTGAATTTAAAAAATTCAGATATAAGTCTATCACTCATCCAATAAGCAGCGTAATACTTCTTAACTTTATTATTAGAGGGACAGTTTCTTAATCTTAAAATAGTCTGGGTAACATGACAAAATGCGTAAATATAGAATAATTTTTCAGATTTGACATCTTGGGAAATTCCACCGGAAATGTGCCGTAAGAACAACACGCATGTGAAATTTTATTTCGATACAGTGTACAAATTTCAGTATATTGTTTTTTCCCCCGAATAATCACAAATAATGTATGTACATTATAATTGATTGCTGAGTACTTAAAATAAAATTATGAATGTTTATCCCACATTTAAGTACAACGTGATTCTGATGTAAAGTTATTTGTACATGACACCGGTTTGTTTATTATTGTTTTCCAACCCACATGGTTGGTTTGGTAAAAATAGTTATGACCTTTCTTAGTTTCTTCCTGTCCAGTCTCTTATGACTGTACAATGTCCCTCCCTCCCCTCCCTCCCTTATCTCCGTGGCGGGGCTACGCTCTCGTATCTCACTGCTGCGGATTCGAATCGCACTGGGACTGGGAGCTCCACTTGTCAAATGAGAAAGACAGTGTTGTTTCTTGCGTATGGCGGCAGTTTTACAGTACTGGTTCTACCCAGGAAAAAATGGGTTGGTCTGCACAAATTCTATGACATAATTGTCCAGTTAATATAGAATCGGAAAATTTAGTACCTTTTGGTGGACACATTTCCCAAGCATACATGTACATGTACGTAATTAAAATAACCTATCGGAAATTGTCTCATGTTTGATATATATTTTTTTTTACAACCCTTTTGAAAAAAAAAAAAAAGATTCCCAAAGTTTTTGTAGCATGCCTCTTAACCCAACGATATGTTGGCAAAAATGTTTATCATTCTGATATCAATTTTAAGTCTCGTAACAGAATGTAAAAAGTTTTAGATAATAACTGCAATATTCTGAAGTTTATATTTTCTTCCAGCATAAGATGCATTAGGCCAGCCGGTGTTTATTAGAAGACTGACAATGGTGATTGCAGTGGGATTTGAAGGCAGTGCCAACAAGCTTGGTGTGGGTATAATGAAAGATGGAGTTGTTCTCTCCAACCCTAGGGACACCTATATAACTCCCCCAGGACAAGGTAATCATAATTGACTATTCTTGCTTTGTATATTTTTAACCCCCAGACACAAACTTCAAGCGGGCATATAGTATTTATTACCCTTGTCTGTCTGTCCGTATGGTAGTCCCATCTGTACAAACATTCAAGTTTTTGGTTAAAAGCATTTTTCAGACGATAGAAACCGTAGAGCTTTCATGCCTTTCAGTCTTCACGCATTACGTCTACATAACAAAGGTATATGTTCCTAACACAACTAGATCTGAAAATTAATAACTTTCACTGTCTTTTTGCAATTTCTTTTATTTACATTGATTAAGTCTTAACAAAAACCATACACATATTAACAGATATGATATCAACCTAGCGCACTTGCATATAAAACATAATTGTATGATCAGAATATTAACAGGTAAGATATCAACCTAGTTAGGAGAAACAATATACATAGCATTATCAGAAAAAGGGTTTCCTATCTTTTTGTTTTGGACTGATCAGAGATTTCAGGAAGCTTTATAGCAGGGCTTTTTTTCACAAAATTGGGAAGAGGCCCAGGCCTGTCCATTTTGGGTAAAAAGAACGCGCTTATTTCTCATTTTGGGAAAAATACAAGATTTCATAAATTAAGTAAATATGACATTAATATACTTTATTTATATTGTCATCCATTATTTACCATAATTATTAACTTTTCCAAGTCGGAATTTACTTAGCAGACAAAAACACATTGCAGAATTCATGCTTTTTCTCAAATTCTGAGAGACTGCTGTTTTCCGATTGGGAACTATTTCTGCCACAGTTGGGAAAAAACAGTCCAATTTTCAGTTGGGAAGAGGCCCTTTACAGGCCTCTGTTATATAAGGTAAAAAAGCCCTGTATAGGAAATTTACTTTATTTGCGTTTAACGTCATTATCCAGCACATTTTAGTCTATGTATGACAGTTGATTTTTTTGTGGTGGAGGCAGACCACCAACTTATTCCTGAATCCTGTGTAGAATCAGTACTGTATACCTCCCGCCATCCGTAAGAATAGACACTTTCTCACTTAATAGATGAGCTCCCAGTGGGATTGGTCCCGCAGCGGTGAGAGGTTAGAAGGGTTACAACGCAATGTCGTTAACCTCTAGACCATGGATGCATTTCGGAAATGTATTTACCTTGCAGAACTATCACTTTGTGTGATATTTTACTTAATTCATTAATTATAACTTAAAATCGATAATGTCACATAACAAATTTTGTTCGATGAAAAAATCTTTCTCAAATAACTTGCAGGATTTCTGCCTCGTGACACGGCCAGACACCACCAGGCAGTTGTGTTGGATGTTTTACACAAGGCATTGAAGGAGGCACACATTGAGCCTGAAGATGTTGATGTTATTTGTTATACAAAAGGTATAATTGTGTGATCAATAATTCTTATCATGGCAACTTATTTGATAATTTTGAAAATATAAGGCTTTAAACAAAAAACAACCAAGTTTTAATAAAAATTGATGGTGCCTCTGTCATCTTTGCTGGCAGATTGACAGCTTAAAGTAGCTATCCCGCCATCAACAGGCAAATTTTACAACAGATGTAAACCATTGCTAAACTACCGATGACAAGATATATATATATATATAACATATATTTTGAGAATCGAACCAAAATGAACGGCTTTATTACCAGCCAAACCAAACTCCAAAACTGGAGCGTTGAATTAAGAGTTACCAACTAATAATTCATATAACGCATATTCAGTCACGTGTATTTTAAGAACCAGTGGAAAAAAAGTGCTTTTATTCGGCACAAATACATTATTATATCACCTGAACAACTGGATAGAGCTTTTTAATATAATTTTGTTGTTATTTGGCTGGTTAGTTTCTTTTTTAATAGTGTTTTCCACGAAATTGTGCAAGACAAAAACCAAAGGATGAATAAACTAGATGTATTACGTATTACCATCACATAGTCTTAGCAATGGGATATATAGACTAAAAACAATACAACGGAAAAGAAAACATCACAAATTAGTACATGTAACAAAATGCAAAAGATTGCCTTTGGAAACAGTAAAACCCAAATTTACACTTCATATTCGCGTAGCAGGCTCCGGTTTATTAGTCCCCTACCAGTGTGTCACCGGAGGGGACTATAGATTTACCTCCCATCCGTCAGTCTGTCTGTCCATCAGTCCGTCCGGAAAACTGGATCCTGCGATAGCTTAAGAAGTATAAAATATATTTTCATGAAACATTTTACATACATGTATGGTAGAGAGGCATAAGGAGATTATGCACATTATTTAATTTTGTTGATGCCAAAATTGTGGTTGCTATGGCAACAAAATAGTAAAGAAATTGCACAAAAAATAGGATCATGCTATAACTTGAAAACTATAAAAGATATTGTCATAAAACTTGGAACATACCCGGTAGGTAGAGGAGCATATGGAGAATTTTGCACACAATTTTATTTGGTGATATGGCCAAAATTGTGGTTGTTAATGGTAACATAATTCAGTTGTTAGTTATACAGCTGAATAAGGGAGCTTAATGCGTCTATCTTTATACTCAATAAATATTCGGTAGTTACTTCCCTTCAAATAGAGTTATATATTAATACATGACTTGAAATTGATGTTAATTTCTTTGCGTATGTATTTTTACTGGATTAAAAAAAAGAAAGAAAAAAAAGTGAGGTATATCTTTTACAAATTTGTAAGGAAGATTATGTACTCGAGCTTGTTTGGTTAAGGTTGCGAAATGTAGCATGCCTTTGTTATTTGTCTAAATGATAGCGTTTTGTTTGGTCTGGTCCAACAAAAAACATTTACTGTCAAACATCTGTCCGGTAGGGGACATCTTGTTGAGTCTGCTATAAGAAAAAGTGAATTGATACATCCTATAAAATCTTACTCATGGTTGCATAAAAATATAATTACATTTCAAATAATTGATAATGCTTTTAAAATTAGAATATTCAAAGAAAAAAGCACAATATAGTGAAGATTTTGTCATATTCGTGCATCTCCGGCATCACAAAAACATTGGGTATAACTGGAATGTACTGATATTGCAGTTAAAGTAGGATCATAAAATGATTAACATGCACGTACAGAGAGCATGTGCAGTGGAACGCAAATTCTCATGATGTTATCTAGCAGTTCGTTGAAGGAACAAACTCCCCAAATAACGGCGAAATTACACTACAAAACCGTTTATCAAAACACTGTCCAGGTGTTATGGTCATACAATGATGTATATGTGCCGATTAAAAGTATAGATTTTTACGAGTTCTTAAAATTCCTGTGATTGAATATGCGTAAAATGAATTATGAGTTGGTAACTCTTAATTCGATGCTCCAGTTTTGTGTTTGGTCTGGCTGGTTAAAGCCGTTTATACTGTGTCTAATTGGATTCTCAATATATGTAAGTTATGTATATACCTTGTCATCAGTAGGTTTAGAAACAGGGTACATCTGTTGTAAATGTGGCTGTTGATAGCGGGATAGGGACTTTAAAGACATCAAACAATTATATATGCTTCTCACCCTAATCTTTCACCTGTAGATGAAAAAAATAAATAATAATATGGATCCTAGCTAGATCTAGTAATAGTTATTATGCCTCAGTGAAGTGGGGGCTATATAGGAATCACGTTGTCCATAACGTCGCGCCGTAACACATTTTTTACATTTTTATTACTTGCATTCCTCAAACAGTTTTCAATGGTTTGTTTCCAAACTTCATATACACATAACAACTGATGGCCTTATGTCCCCCTAAATCACCCATTGTTGATTGCCTAATTTATTACAGAATTATGGCCCTTTGTTTGACTTAATTTAAGTGGTGGCATTCATCACCTTTAGTGACAGTTCTAGTTGGAACTGTTTTAAGCTGATGAACACATGTGAAAATTGAAATGTTCTGTTATTAGCCTAAGCTGAATGTATGAAAAGAAAACTTGTGATTGTTATTATTCTAAGATATATGTTGATGTTGTAGGACCGGGCATGGGGGCGCCACTGGTGTCTACGGCCCTGGTAGCGAGAACTGTGGCACAGCTGTGGAATAAACCTATAGTAGCAGTGAACCACTGTATTGGCCGTATCCTTCATGCCTGCAGTACAAAATACATTTAAACACATTGTTGTATGGGTCGGACAGAAACGGAGATGTTGATTATGTCATATCGTCCTGATTTGGCAGAATTACATCAGTCTCAGTCCCTTTTGGAAATGTTTTTATTTAGTGTTACCCTTGTTTCTCCATCCATCTTACCATCCCCTCCGTAAATACGAAAACAGTTTTACATTCAAGTTTTTTTTGTTACATCCATTTTTATGTGACAGACAGCACTAAAGTGAGGCATCTATGTCCCATGGACACATTTCTAGTTTAATTTCACTTGTAGTATGTGTATGAGCCTTAACTTTGATCAGATATAGAGATGGGAAGACTAGTAACTGGTGCCGAGAATCCCACAGTGTTGTATGTCAGTGGTGGAAACACGCAGGTTTGTCCCCACAGTGTTGTATGTTAGTGGTGTAAACAGGCAGGTTTGTGCCCACAGTGTTGTATGTTAGTGGTGTAAACATGCAGGTTTGTCCCAACAGTGTTGTATGTTAGTGGTGGAAACGGGCAGGTTTGTCCCACAGTGTTGTATGTTAGTAGAGGTAATGGGCAGGTTTGTCCCCCACAGTGTTGTATGTTAGTGATCAGACAGGTTTGTCTCCACAGTGTTGTATGTTAGTGATGTAAACATGCAGGTTTGACCCCACAGTGTTGTATGTTAGTGGTGTAGTCCCCACAGTGTTGTATGTTAGTGGTGTAAACATGCATGTTTGACCCCACAGTGTTGTATGTTAGTGGTGTAGACCCCACAGTGTTGTATGTTAGTGGTGTAAACATGCATGTTTGACCCCACCGTGTTGTATGTTAGTGGTGTAGACCCCACAGTGTTGTATGTTAGTGGTGTAAACATGCATGTTTGACCCCACAGTGTTGTATGTTAGTGGTGTAAACATGCATGTTTGACCCCACAGTGTTGTATGTTAGTGGTGTAAACATGCATGCTTGACCCCACAGTGTTGTGTGTTAGTGGTGTAAACATGCATGTTTGACCCCACAGTGTTGTATGTTAGTGGTGTAAACATGCATGCTTGACCCCACAGTGTTGTATGTTAGTGGTGTAAACATGCATGCTTGACCCCACAGTGTTGTATGTTAGTGGTGTAAACATGCATGCTTGACCCCACAGTGTTGTATGTTAGTGGTGTAAACATGCATGCTTGACCCCACAGTGTTGTATGTTAGTGGTGTAAACATGCATGCTTGACCCCAGTGTTGTATGTTAGTGGTGTAAACATGCATGCTTGACCCCAAAGTGTTGTATGTTAATGGTGTAAACATGCATGCTTGACCCCACAGTGTTGTATGTTAGTGGTGTAAACATGCATGTTTGACCCCACAGTGTTGTATGTTACATCCAACCGATTTTAACCGATGATCAATTCTAAATTTCAACTGATTGCCCATCACTAGTGCATATAGGTGAACAAGAACTCTTGAGGTTTTCAACAAACCTATCGAACAATTTTTGTAAATCAAGTGGAGAATCCAGACACAGAGTTCATGAAATTGTTTCTATCTTTATTTATATTAAAAGGAAATGTTTTAACTTTGATTAAACTTGCTACTGTGGATCCCGAAATATTCACAGAGTGAATAGGGATTGAACAATTCATAAAATGTATCGCGACAATAGTACCCTCAATCAATGTTTTCAGTAAGTTGGCAAATTTGAGTAGAATCGGTTTTGTTTTAAGTTAAATCTTCAACTAAACCTGTCTGAATAACTGAATAACCATGGTGATATTGATCTTTGATAAATACATAATATCATAATAAACATAATGACATTACCTGCAGAAAGCTAGAGAACCCTATGCATTAACATAGAATATTTTCTTTACATACCTGTATATATGTTGCAAACTTACTTGTTTATATGTTACAAAAAATTTCACATGTTTTAGGTTATAGCATATTTGCAGAGACGATATCGGATATTTGGTGAAACCATAGACATTGCCGTTGGTAACTGCTTAGACAGATTTGCCAGGGTCTTAAAGGTATGTTCCATATATCACTGCTGTCGTCTCCTGGAACCTGTCTCGCAGAGGAGATAGGGGTTATTAAGGTATTTTCTATACATGTTACTGCCAGCCACTGAAACCTCACTGTGACTGGACTAAAAATGCATGTGCATTATTGCCCATAATATCGGCCAATATCATGCCTGAAGGTAAAGTCTTCATGCCGATATTTGGGTAACGGGCTGATGTGACAGTCAATAATGCATCACCCATGTATATATAGTCTCTACATTGTTATATCAACTAAGTCAAACTTATTTCGGTCCACTTTAAAGAGTCTCTCTATCTGTCAAAATTGACTACTTCTCCCTTTTCCTCTGGGATCTATGAAAAGAACAGTCGCTATTTCAACAAAATTTCAAAACATTTTGAATAGTGATAAACCACACTCTTTATGACAGTTTGTCGTACTTACGTCTTCAGTTTTACATTTCTGTTCTTCAGTTTTTAATACTTATGCTTCAGCTTTCCAGTACCAAAACATGTATATCAATTTATATAGTTAACTTTCAGCTTTCAATTTATAAACTTCAACTTTCCATTTAATATATACTTCAGCTTTCCATTTATATACTTCAGCTTCCAATTTATATACTTCCGCTTTCCAATTTATACTTCATCTTCCATTTCATGTACTTCAGCTTTCCATTTATATACTTCAGCTTCCAATTTATATACTTCCGCTTTCCAATTTATACTTCATCTTCCATTTCATATACTTCAGCTTTCCAGTTTATACTTCATCTTCCATTTCATATACTTCCGCTTTCCAATTTATACTTCATCTTCCAATTTATATTTTTCAGCTTTCCATTTATATATTTCATCTTTCCAATTTATATACTTCGGCTTTCCAATTTATATACTTCAGTTTTCCATTTTTATACTTCAGCTTCCAATTTATATACTTCCGCTTTCCAATTTATACTTCATCTTCCATTTCATATACTTCAGCTTTCCATTTATATACTTCAGCTTCCAATTTATATACTTCAGCTTTCCAGTTTATACTTCATCTTCCATTTCATATACTTCAGCTTTCCATTTTTATACTTCAGCTTCCAATTTATATACTTCAGCTTTCCAGTTTATACTTCATCTTCCATTTCATATACTTCAGCTTTCCATTTTTATACTTCAGCTTCCAATTTATATACTTCAGATTTCCAGTTTATACTTCATCTTCCATTTCATATACTTCAGCTTTCCATTTATATACTTCAGCTTCCAATTTATATACTTCAGCTTTCCAGTTTATACTTCATCTTCCATTTCATATACTTCAGCTTTCCATTTTTATACTTCAGCTTCCATTTCATATACTTCAGCTTTCCAATTTATATTTTTCAGCTTTCCATTTATATATTTCATCTTCCAATTTATATACTTCAGCTTTCCAATTTATACTTCATCTTCCAATTTATATTTTTCAGCTTTCCATTTATATATTTCATCTTTCCAATTTATATACTTCGGCTTTCCAATTTATATACTTCAGCTTCCAATTTATATACTTCAGCTTTCCAATTTATACTTCATCTTCCATTTCATATACTTCAGCTTTCCATTTATATACTTCAGCTTCCAGTTTATATATACACTTCAGCTTTCCAGTTTATATTTTATATACTTCAGCATGTTCAGATTTCCAATTTATATTTATCTTTCAGTTTTTATACTTCAGCTTTCCTATTTGTATACTTCAGCTTTCCAATGATCCGAGTCCTGGGTACAATATAGAACAGCTGGCTAAGAAGTAAGTTCTGTAATTATTGGTACCTTAACACATGTGACTGCCTAATACTGATCCATTTGAATTTGAAACTGTACAATCGGGAACTGAAAAGTGATCTCCTTATAAGCAGGTGTTCTCTTAATAGACTTCGTCTCTTAAGCTGGTTTGACTGACAAGGCCCTTCGCCTTAGAGCTACAGACCTTTGTCCCACAGCTCTCCCTAGCGCAGGTACCGTATTGTTTCTAATTAGTGCCCCTGGGGGCGTGACATTTTCTGAAAGGGGAGGCGCTTATTAGAATGCTTTTCGTAAGCCAGTACACATTTTAATTTCCTTGTATAATGCTAAAAATAAGCGAGACAAAGTCCCTGTTACGTAACTCATTACCAGTAGTTTACTAAGTCGAAAATATCACTATTGGAAATCATACGGTAGTTTATTAAACCCGACTTTGTTTTGACTGCTATGTCGGGGGAAAAAGCAAGCGGGCATTCTCCACGTCATTTAAACTGAAATTAAATTCATAAGTGTGTGTATACTGTTCCTTGGATTTTAACCACTTTTCTTGGATATTAACCACTTTTACACTTCAAGGTAAGATTTTTAGCTCGACTATTCGAAGAATAAGAGAGCTTATGTAATCACGTCGGCGTCCCACATCAAGGTTTGCGTGTAAGCTGTGTTTACAAGTCTATATCTCTTACATTTCTTATCCTATAGCTAGCACAACCAAATTTGGCCATGGGCTTCCTTATAGCATTATCGTAAGGGCTGCATAAGCAATTTAGGTTCCTGTAACCCATGGGTTCCCATGGAACCCAAATTATGATAGCCCTTAAAATGTGTCTGTTTCACATCAAATTTTGCGTGTAAGCTGTGTTTACAGGTCTATATCTCTTACATTTCTTGTCCTAGCTGAACTAAATTTTGGAATTGGTTTCCTTATAGCATTATCTTAAGGGCTGCTTAAGTAATTTTGGTTCCTGTAACCCCTGGGCTCCCATGGAACCCAAATTCTGATAGCCCTTAAAATGTGTCTGTTTCACATCAAATTTTGCGTGTAAGCTGTGTTTACAGGTCTATATCTCTTACATTTCTTGTCCTAGCTGAACTAAATTTTGGAATTGGTTTCCTTATAGCATTATCTTAAGGGCTGCTTAAGTAATTTTGGTTCCTGTAACCCCTGGGCTCCCATGGAACCCAAATTCTGATAGCCCTTAAAATGTGTCTGTTTCACATCAAATTTTGCGTGTAAGCTGTGTTAACAGGTCTATATCTCTTACATTTCTTGTCCTAGCTGAACTAAATTTTGGAATTGGTTTTCTTATAGTATGTTGTAAAGGGTTGGATAAGTAATTTTGTCTTCTGCAAATTCTGGGCTCCCATGGAACCCAAATTGTGATATGGCCCATAAAATGTGCAATAAAGGCAGATCTAGGTTTGCATGTAAGCATGTATATATCTATAATTTTGGTTTGGGATTTCTTATAGCATTATGCATCTTATTCATACTTCACCCATATTGGGGCATGGGCTCCCTCCTGCCCTCACCCCACCCCGCCCCTACTCCCTACCCCCTCCACACCATTTTTTTTTTTTACATATTTCTGTGTTGTTTTAGTCAATTCTTACACATATGTTGCCCCCTCCCCTCCGCCTCTGACCCCTCTCTCAATTCTTACACATAGCTATGTCGCGCCCCCAACCCCACCCCACATTGTTTTAGCCTTGTTTTCTGATGGTATATACTAGCCATATGATTCATTATTCTCTGAATTATCGAATAGTCGAGCTGCGCTGTTCTCCGACAGCTCTTGTTTTTTTTAAAAGTTAGTGGGGATGGGAGCGCTAATTAGAGGGGGAGCGCTAATTAGAAACAATACAGAATGTCTAATTTTAAACTTCATCCTTCATCTCATCTCCATCTGAGCTCGAGGTTGCTGTCCCAATATGTTGTGTTAACAGGAGGTAAATCCCCATTTCATTTCTGACAAAGCCAGAACTATTCTTCCAGCGTTTCATCCTCCATTAACCCACAGGTAACCTACCTCTTTAATACCCTAAATACCTGCTTATATCAATTTATTTCAGGAAACGAGATCTTCATGTTCAAACAAATTGTAAATTGTCCAATAAACATCATGAAATAAAATAAGGTTCACATATAATTGCCTTTTTAGAGGGAAAAAGTACCTGGAGTTGCCCTATGCAGTTAAAGGGATGGATGTTTCTTTTTCTGGACTCCTGTCATACATAGAGGTGAGATATCCTTTAGTTAAAACTCTGGACTGCAATCATAATATTGGAATGTTTGACAGAATGATGAGTATCTACATGCACGTATGGTTCCTACAGTGCCTCCGTGGGCGAGGGGTTACCGACGTTGCGTTGTAGACCTTCTAGCCTCTCACTGCTGCGGGTTCGAATCCCACAGGGAGCTCGACTTGTAAGTGAGGATGGCGGGAGACGTACAGTATTACTACTACCCAGGAAAAGATCACAAAAAAAAATCAACTGTAATATAATAACCTTACATGTTTTGAAAGTGATGTAAAACAACAAACAAAAAAGCAAAGATGGTTCCAGTTGTTGTATACTAAAAAGTAAAAGCTTTCCCATCAATATCTTGTTTTTTTTGGGTCCAAAGTGAACTTAGACTTCACCTTCAAATTGATTTCCGTACACATATCTTGCATAAAACTGTGCAAGTATGTTCACTGGCATTTTCTAATCAGAAGATCACTGGTAAAGATCGCAGCAAACAAACTGTACTTTAAAGTCTAGGAGTTCTGTATCACCAGGGCTCGAATTTAGCACTCGCAAACTCGCAAAATGCGAGTTGATTTAAGAAAATGCGAGTAGAAATTTTCAGCACTCGCATAAAACTGCGAGTGCACCTTATCTGTACAAAATAAGCATAGGTGATCAAATAAGGAAACAGAAAAATTAAAAAGTAGTTATATTTAATTGTCATTTCCAACACAATCTTACTTACATTAAGTATTATATAAGTTATAAAGTTATGCACAGAAATGTCTTATTAAAAAGAGAAAAAAGTGCCAGTAAGAATGCTTTTTTGCGAGTTGAAAATATCTGCACTCGCAAAAAAAGCAAGTGGGTAAAAAAGTTAAATTCTACCCCTGATCACCTGTATTGATAAAATGTTATAGGTGTGTTCCATTTGGAAGAAGAATTGAATTGACTTGGGGGTTTTATTACGGCGCACCAACACATGAGAAGTTATATGGCACCTAACAGAAATGAACATGTCAGGCTCATCCTCCATAAATTGAAATCAAGATAAAATCTGGAGAATGGACCTAGAATGTACCTAGAACCTTCTAACCTGCAGAACTGCAGAGTTGCTGCAAATTCTATAGTAGGCACTACATTTATGATGGAGCCACATTTCCACATTTGCATACTTGGTGTCATAATGAAGACATTCAATGATAAAAACGATAAAATGAACATGAAGTGGGGGTTGGGGGTGGGTGGGGTGGAATTACTACCATTCTGTCACTAGCAGGATTTGCAGAGGTTGTATTCTACCCTGGCATTTGGAAGAAGAATACTAGGTCACAGTTCATGTTGACTTAATGGCTCAAGGTATTAAACATTATTTTTGAAGTTGAACCTCACAAATCTGACATCTGGAAAGCACCATTTCGGCACACTGGAAAGCACCATTCCGGCACACTGGAAAGCACCATTCCGGCACATATTGAAATGAAATTTTTATTTCCATCAGGTAAAAATTATTGCTTTATATTAATGCATTTATTACTTTTAAACATTAGTGCATTATGTGCTGCCAGTGCTTTTGTTCACGCTTTGAAATAACCTTCATAATTCATCAGGAGAAGGCTCCCAGCTTGATAGAGAGTGGTGACTACAGCCCAGAAGATCTGTGTTTCTCGCTTCAAGAGACGGTGTTTGCAATGTTGATAGAGATCACCGAGCGTGCCATGGCCCACTGCGGCTCGCAGGAGGTGATGATTGTAGGAGGTGTTGGATGTAAGTGTATGGATACGTGTGTGATAGGGCATTGCTTTAACGTATATGCGACACAAAGTCTGTATCATCGTCATTAAAGTCGAAAATGAACATTGTGGATTTAAATCATTATGTGTTGGTGGTCATATGATTACAACATTAAAAAGTGTTGGATGCCATCTGAAACAGAATTATGTCTCCCCCCACACTGGGAGAGACATATTGTTTTTAGTTTGGATGTCTGTCTGTCTGTCCATCACAAGTCATATCTCCAAACCGCGTATGGGATTTTCAAATAACTTGGCACAAATGTTTACCATATCGAGACGACGTGCAGAGTAACTTCCAGTCATGTCCGTTCAAGGTCAAGGTCACACTTAGAGGTCGAAGGTCATATGCACTATATTTCGTGTCCTCCATATCTCTTGAACCGCTTGAGGGATTTTGAAATAACTTGGCACACATGTTCACCATATCAAGACGACTTGCAGAGTGCAACTTCCAGCCACGTCCGTTCAAGGTCAAGATCGCGGTGTCGATGGTCATATGCACTATATTCCGTGTCCTCTCCATATCTCTAGAACCGCTAGAGGGATTTTGAAATAACATGGCACACATGTTCAACATATAGAGACGATGTGCAGAGCGCAACTTCCAGCCAAGTCCGCTCAAGGTCACACTTAGAGGTCGAAGGTCATATGCACTCTTATTTGTGTCCTCTCCATATCTCTTGAACCGCTTGAGGGATTTTGAAATAACTTGGCACAAATGTTCACCATGTTGAGACATTTAGAGCGCAACTTTCCAGGTTGGTTCTTATGCATTAGACTTAGAGTGTGGGGGGAGACATATGTTTTTGTTACAAAAACAACCCTGTCTAGTTAAAAAAATGTGTTTCATGGTGAGAGTAAAGATAAAGTGGCACCTGTCCTACCATGTATATGTTTGGAACATCCCTTAGTATTATATTGTATTCAAAAAGAAAATAAGCATAGAAATTTCAAAAGAAAGGTGAGTTCAGAGTTATTCAAAAAAAAACGTTGTCATAGTTTTATTTTTAAGTAGCTTGTGGGAAACAACAAGTGCCTTTGAACAACCGGTTGGTTGTTGTTTTTAGCTATATTGGATGTGTTCAATCAGCAGAATTGTGGCCCTTGATGAAACGAAAAGTACTTTTTTTTGCTTTGTTAACACTTTTTAGTTCATATTAATTTTTCATCCGATCTTTACCAAACATGTCCCTCATACCCTAAATAATACTAGTAGAGAGATACAGGCCCCCTTGTTTTTAGCTCGACTGATCAGAGATCAGCAGAGCTTATGCCATGGTGCGGCGTCTGTCGTCCGTCTGTCCGTCCGTCCGTCTGTCTGTCCATCCGTAAATTTTTTATTGTAGCGACTACTCCTCTGAAACTACTGAATGGATTTTCATGAAACTTTACAGAAATGTTGCCCATGAAGTCTAGTTGATCCTAGCAAAAATTCATGTTGATGTGAAATCCAAGATGGCCGCCAAATCTAAAAATAAGTTTTTAAAAAACAAGTTTGTAGCGACTACTTCTTGAAAACTCTAAGTGATATTGATGTGGGACTTTTTCTAAAATGATCAGCATGACATGATGTTGGTCCTTGTCGAAAATCGTTTTGATTCGACCTTAAACATGGCTGCCAGTGGCCATCTTTGTTTACATAGAGTTATATAATGAAAACTTGTAGCGATTACTTCTCTGAAACTACTTGACAGATTTTCATGAAACTTCACAGGAATGTTGCTCTTGATGTCTAATTGATCCTAGCAAAATTTCAGGTCGGCCGGAAATTCAAGATGGCCGCCACGGCTAAAAATAGATTTCAAAATACAAGTTTGTAGCGACTACTTCATGAAACTATAAGTGATATTGATATGGGACTTTTTCTAAAATGATCAGCATGACATGATGTTGGTCCTTGTCAAAAATTGTTTTGATTAGATGTTAAACATGGCTGTCAGTGGCCATCTTTGTTTACATAGAGTTATATAATGAAAACTTGTAGTGACTACTCCTCTGAAACTACTTGACGGATTTTCATGAAACTTTACAGGAATGTTGCTCTTGATGTCTAATTGATCCTAGCAAAATTTCTGGTCGGCCGGAAATTCAAGATGGCCGCCACGGCTAAAAATAGTAGAGCTTCAAGGTCATTGACCTCTTGTTGTTTTATGAATTCATGAAAGCAAACAAAGCCATATCCTCTTTTTAAACTTTGATTAAACATGTTCAACTAAGTAACCTAATAATACTTCTAGATGTTTATACAAGCACAGTTACACACACATACAAATTCTCACATACAAACACATACACATACAAATTCTCACATACAAACACATACACACACATACAAATTCTCAAATACTAACACAGATACACACATATACACATTCTAACATACAAACATAGATACACACACATACAAATCTCACATACAGACACAGATACACACACATACAAATTCTCAAATACAAACATAGATACACACACACACACATTCTCTACAAATTATGAAATACAAACATAGATACAAAACACACAAATTCTCACATACAAACACAGATATACACACATACGAATTCTCACATACAAACACAGATACACACACATACACATTCTCACATACAAACACAAATACACATACAAATACTCACAAACACAGATACACACAATGTTCACATACAAAACACAGATACGCACACATACAATGTTCATATACAAACATAGATACACACACACACAATGTTCATAAACAAACACAGATACACACACATACAAATTCTCACATACAAACCCAGATACACACACATACAAATTCTCACATACAAACACAGATACACACAATGTTCACATACAAACACAGATACACACACAATGTTCACATACAAACACAGATACACACACACACACACACACTGTTCACACACAAACACAGATACACACACATACAATGTTCACACATACAAACACAGATACACACACAAACAGTGTTCATATATACAAACACAGATACACACACACAAAATGTTTACATACTTGCTGTTTCAGGTAATGAAAGATTACAGGAGATGATGGCTATAATGGCGAAGGAGAGAGGAGCCAAGCTGTATGCCACAGATGAAAGGTAAGGAGAGAGGAGCCAAGTTATATGCCACAGATGAAAGATAAGGAGAGAGTAGCCAAGTTGTATGCCACAGATGAAAGGTAAGGAGACAGGAGCCAAGTTGTATGCCACAGATGAAAGGTAAGGAGAGAGGAGCCAAGTTGTACACCAAATATGAAAGGTAAGAAGAGAGGAGCCAAGTTGTATGCCACAGATGAAAGGTAAGGAGGGAGATGACAAATTGTATGCCACAGACGAAAGGTAAGGAGAGAGGAGCCAAGTTGTATGCCACAGATGAAAGGTAAGGAGAGAGGAGCCAAGTTGTATGCCACAGACGAAAGGTAAGGAAAGAGGTGCCAAGTTGTATGCCACAGATGAATGGTAAGGAGAGAGGAGCCAAGTTGTACACCACAGATGAAAGGTAAGGAGAGAGGAATCAAGTTGTACACCACAGATGAAAGGTAAGGAGAGAGGAATCAAGTTGTACACCACAGATGAAAGGTAAGGAGAGAGGAATCAAGTTGTACACCACAGATGAAAAGTTGCTTGCTTAGTTTGACAATAGTGCATTACAAACTTCATTTTCAATACTCAGATATGTAGCCAAGTTGTTAATGCTCTTTGAACATTTTCACACAGATGCTTGTAATTATAACTAGTCATGTTTATAAAACAAAAACTCTATTGCTTTAAATTGCAGATTCTGTATTGACAATGGTGCAATGATAGCCCAAGCAGGTTACTTGATGTACAAGTCAGGACAGACAACTCCTCTCTCAGAGTGCTCATGTACACAAAGGTAATATACAGTATTGTCACTCTCAAAATGCTCACATACACTAAGGTAATATACAGCATTGTCACTCTCAAAATGCTCAAATTTTACCTCCGACTCTGAATATGGAATGTGTTGTCAACCACACTACAAAATACTAAACTATTAAATCCAACAATGAATTGCGAAATCAATGCTGGGGGTATTTTAAATTAAATACCCTTAAAAAATCACCGATAGGTACATAATAAATAGAATAATCAACAGTATCAGTGTGATACGAAAAACATGTCACTCGAACACGTTGTAATTCGGTTAAAAAACTCGTTCTTCGAACTTGTTTTTTAACCGAATTACAACGTGTTCGTGATATATTTTTCGTATCACAATGAGACTGTTGATTATTCTCTATGTACACAAAAGTAATATACAGTATTGTCACTCTCAAAGTGCTCATGAACATGAAGGTAATATACAGTATTGTCACTCTCAAAATGCTCATGTACACAACAGTAGTATACAGTATTGTCACTCTCAAAGTGCTTTTGTACACCAGTTATATATTGTAGTGTCACTGTCAAATTTGGTCATGTACACTAAGGTAATATACTGTATTGTCACTCTCAAAATGCTCATGTACACAATGGTAATATACAGTATTGTCACTCAAAATGCTCATGTACACTGGTAATATACAGTATTGTCACTCTCATAATGCTCATGCACACAACGGTAATATACAGAATTGTCACTCTCATAATGCTGATGTACACAATGGTAATATACAGTATTGTCACTCTCATAATGCTCATGTACACAATGGTAATATACAGTATTGTCACTCATATAATGCTCATGTACACAATGGTAATATACAGTATTGTCACTCTCAAAATGCTCATGTACACAATGGTAATATACAGTATTGTCACTCTCATAATGCTCATGTACACAATGGTAATATACAGTATTGTCACTCTCAAAATGCTCATGTACACAATGGTAATATACAGTATTGTCACTCTCATAATGCTCATGTACACAATGGTAATATACAATGGTAATATACAGTATTGTCACTCAAAATGCTCGTGTACACAACGATAGTATACAGTATTGACACTCATAATGCTCATGTACACAAAGTTATATACAGTATTGTCACTCTCAAAATGCTCATGTACACAGTGGTAATATACAGTATTGTCACTCAAAATGCTCATGTACACAACGATAATATACATTATTGACACTCATAATGCTCATGTACACAACAGTAATATACAGTATTGTCACTCTCATAATGCTCATGTACACAACAATAATATACAGTATTGACACTCATAATGCTCATGTACACAATAGTTATATACAGTATTGGCGCTCTCAAAATGCTGATGTACACAACGATAGTATACAGTATTGACACTCATAATGCTCATGTACACAACAGTTATATACAGTATTGTCACTCTCAAAGTGTTCATATACACAATGGTAATATACAGTATTGACACTCATAATGCTCATGTACACAACAGTAATATACAGTATTGTCGCTCTCAAAGTGTTCATATACACTGGTAATATACAGTATTGACACTCATAATGCTCATGTACACAACAGTAATATACAGTATTGTCGTTCTCAAAGTGTTCATATACACAAAGTTATATACAGTATTGACACTCATAATGCTCATGTACACAACAGTAATATACAGTATTGTCACTCTCAAAGTGTTCATATACACAATGGTAATATACAGTATTGACACTCATAATGCTCATGTACACAACAGTAATATACAGTATTGTCGTTCTCAAAGTGTTCATATACACAATGGTAATATACAGTATTGACACTCATAATGCTCATGTACACAACAGTAATATACAGTATTGTCGTTCTCAAAGTGTTCATATACACAACGGTAATATACAGTATTGTCGCTCTCAAAGTGTTCATATACACAACGGTAATATACAGTATTGACAATCATAATGCTCATGTACACAACAGTAATATACAGTATTGTCGCTCTCAAAGTGTTCATGTACACAACAGTAATATACAGTATTGTCGCTCTGAAAGTGTTCATATACACAACGGTAATATGCTGTAGTGTTACTCTCAAAGTGCTCATGTATACAATGGTTATATACAGTATTGTCCATCTCAAAATGCTCATTACATACCGACAATATACTGTGTAGTCTGTAGAATGCAATTTGTACTTACCTCAGTTACTCACTTATTTTGACATCTACATACCGACATCTACCGATATACGATGCAAATTGCTATCACGCATTTTCGTTTGATTTACCATACTTTTCAAGCCTTTAACAACTTCTCGTCAAATAACGAAACGACAACCAAACTTGAACTGCAGTTGTATCCTGGGATGATTAGTATATAAACCATAATTTACCACATCTAAAATCACCCAACAGTAACCATGCCCGTTATTCTGACTGTGATTAAAGAAATTAACCCACCAAATAACAGCAAACTACGTATACACTAAAAACAATGTTTACCAGGCCTGAAATTCACCAACCATTCTTCAAACTATTCTTAGACTTGAGCTCAAGTACAGAAAATTTGTTCACAAATTTTTCCATGACCTTCAAAGATAAACAATCGTATGAAGTTTGCTATTTATTAGTATGCATCATAGTTATACATAGCAGCTTGTTATGAACGTTTATTCTGTAAACTTATAGAAATATGTGTGATTGAAATTTGCATACTTGAGCTAATCTGGAGAATGGTTGGTGAATTCGAGGCCAGGTGTTCAGGTCATATAATAATATATATGTGCCAAAGTAAAAGTAAAGGTTTATTAACAGGTTCTTAATATCCATGACTGAATGTCTGAAATGAATTTTGAATTAATAACTCTTAACTTGACTCCAGTTTTTGGGGTTCGGACTGGCTGGTTAAAGCCGTTTATATTGTGTATATAGAGTTTGGATTCTCAAAATATATGTTATATATAAACCTCATCGTCAGCAGGGTTTAGAAACGATGTACATCTGTTGTAAGATGTGCTTGTTGATGGCAGGATAGCTTGTAAGATGTGCTTGTTGATGGCAGGATAGCTTGTAAGATGTGCTTGTTGATGGTAGGATAGCTTGTAAGATGTGCTTGTTGATGGCAGGATAGCTTGTAAGATGTGCTTGTTGATGGCAGGATAGCTTGTAAGATGTGCTTGTTGATGGCAGGATAGCTTGTAAGATGTGCTTGTTGATGGCAGGATAGCTTGTAAGATGTGCTTGTTGATGGCAGGATAGCTTGTAAGATGTGCTTGTTGATGGCAGGATAGCTTGTAAGATGTGCTTGTTGATGGCAGGATAGCTTGTAAGATGTGCTTGTTGATGGTAGGATAGCTTGTAACATGTGCTTGTTGATGGCAGGATAGCTTGTAAGATGTGCTTGTTGATGGCAGGATAGCTTGTAAGATGTGCTTGTTGATGGCAGGATAGCTTGTAAGATGTGCTTGTTGATGGCAGGATAGCTTGTAAGATGTGCTTGTTGATGGCAGGATAGCTTGTAAGATGTGCTTGTTGATGGCAGGATAGCTTGTAAGATGTGCTTGTTGATGGCAGGATAGCTTGTAAGATGTGCTTGTTGATGGCAGGATAGCTTGTAAGATGTGCTTGTTGATGGCAGGATAGCTTGTAAGATGTGCTTGTTGATGGCAGGATAGCTTGTAAGATGTGCTTGTTGATGGCAGGATAGCTTGTAAGATGTGCTTGTTGATGGTAGGATAGCTTGTAACATGTGCTTGTTGATGGCAGGATAGCTTGTAAGATGTGCTTGTTGATGGCAGGATAGCTTGTAAGATGTGCTTGTTGATGGCAGGATAGCTTGTAAGATGTGCTTGTTGATGGCAGGATAGCTTGTAAGATGTGCTTGTTGATGGCAGGATAGCTTGTAAGATGTGCTTGTTGATGGCAGGATAGCTTGTAAGATGTGCTTGTTGATGGCAGGATAGCTTGTAAGATGTGCTTGTTGATGGCAGGATAGCTTGTAAGATGTGCTTGTTGATGGCAGGATAGCTACTTTAATGCAATATTTGCCTTGCAGGTTTAGAACAGATGAAGTAGAGGTGACATGGAGGGATTGATTAGAATCCAGAATTCCACTATAAAAGACAAAACTGATTGAGGACTGGTACCTGCAAACAACTGCCATAATTTACAACACGCTCAGAATTCTGTATTTGTTGGAACTGTGTCTGGTACCAGTTGTCCAGTGATGCCAGTCTGCATATTGGGTTGAATGTCTTACACCCAAAATGTTGTCATATGTCCATTTGCCTGCAGAGAAACAGACACGTGTGAAAACAAGTGTTAATGACATTAACACAGACTAATGCTGGTTAGCCCAAGAGAATTATTTTCCATCTCAAAACATTTTTTTAATTACATGCAGGCAAGCCTGCTCTGCTCTGATAAAGAGACAAGCTCTATTAAGAGGCCACCTGCTTTCAGGAATCACCATTTCAGCTCCCAATTGTATTGTTTTAAATTAAAATATATCTGTATTAAGAGACCACCTGTGTTAAGAGTCCAGTTTTGTTATTCCCTTTAGTTGCTCTTAATTGAGGTTTGAATGTGCCATGAAATGAAAAAGACGAAACTTTGTGATTACCTTTAGTGTTAGACTGCTATAAACTGGTGTCTCTGTGCATAGCATGTCTGAAGGGAGACTAATATCTCATCCTTTCCCCACATCAGTTGTTTTATTATACACATGTTCGAAAAACACAACAATTTATGGTATAGGGTAGTCCATCCGTAAACAATTACACAGTGTGCGCAATAACTTCGAAAGTATAACATCCACCCTCCTCAAACTTCATTGCCCTTGGTGAGAGGAGGAAGCTTATAGATTTTGGGACCAGTAGGTCAGTCATCATTTGTTCAAATCGAATTACACATTTACAGCACAATAACACTGGAAGTGTAAAATCCACTCTCGTGTAACTTCATATGTACATTGTTCTTTGTGAGAGGAGGAGAATTTTATTGCTTTTGGGCAAGACGCTTTCCGTTAGCCTCGTCCGTCGGATGGGGACGTAAACCGGGCGGTCCCGTGTATCGGTCTATCCTCCAAGCATGTTAAAGAACCATAGGTATCTATTCGATAATAAGAGTAGGGCATGGTTCCCGTATTCCTCTGTATCCTTCCCCTCTCTTTAGGGCGGCTCTAAATAACCTACACTGTGTTAAACAACATTCAATTTAATTATTGCTTTTGGGGTCAGTAGGTCAACATCAAGGTCACATTGAGTCATTGACCAATTCCTAAAAACACATTGCATTGGATCATGTGTAGACCAAACATCTTTGCACAGTTAGTACCCATGTTAAAACAATGGCACCTATTTTGGGATGCGGTCGAAGGTCGCCTTTTACTTTACATAATAATACAACTCTGATGAGCATATTGTTTACTTTTCGCAGATCTCGTTTTCATTATATACTGAACAAAAAGAGAGACATCCGCTGATGTTGATGCTGATTGTATAGACAGCAGAACAGAAAAAAATTAATGATGTTTTAAGAATAATTAGATAGACGGCCAAGAGATGTTTTTGAAAAATTCAGTACACAAGGGAGTTAGCCCCATTTTATTTAAATAGGCATTTTTGCCACAAAAACAAATTAAATCTACGGAAATTGTCTGAGACAATATTTTCTATATGTTCCTTACCAAAAATCACAAAAAACATAACACAGATTGTGTAGATTGGAGCTTTTATTATCAACACTCATCAAATTACCTCCCTTGAACATTTCCATATCATCCATAAAAGATTAACTCGCCCTTAAGTCGAACATGCCACTGACTCGGACAGTTATTGATGGTTGATTATCTTTCTCAAGTGGAAACTGTCAATAACTGATACTATGGAAGGGAGGCAATCCAATGATTTCTTTCATTCAAAACAACAAGAGTTACCCCCAATCTATTGATTTCTCCAGCTACCGTTATAGTCCGACTCGAGGGCAATTACGTGTTCGACTTTGGGGCATGTCTAAATATTTCTGCCCTAACGACGAACACTGAAGTCAGGAGCCAGTACCCGAACATTTTACACAAGAAGACATCTAAAATGTGTAATTTGTGCAAGGACATTTATATACATACATGAAGAAAAATAAGGACAATTTCTTTATTTGAGCTTATGGCAGAATCGAAGCAATTTTTATGACCCACTACTGAAGTTGCAAAAAATGTCTGACTCATGGGCGAACTTTGGTTAGTGCGTTAAGTATGACGTAATCCCAACAAAAACGCTAGTACCGCTAAACAGTTTACATCGAATAATACATTAAACACTGAGGAAAATACCAGATGATTTCAGCAAGCAGGAGCATGAACATAAATAGACAGAGGTGCCGACAACCAATAACCTGTCCGACTCAGGGGCGAGTTACTGCTTGGCAAATTTGAAACTGTTTAATGGGATATTTAGTACTCACCTAAGTGTGCTTACAAGCATCAAACATTGTTTTATTATAACACTAAGCTTTTATACGCCCTCAAAAACTGGCCTACGGAAATACCAGCAAGAAAGTGGGAAGTTTCTCTTTTTTTTTCCAGTATACACGGGTGGAAATTTGTAATTTTATATTGTGTCAAACACTTTAAATTTGAAATATAGTACTTTTTATATTGTGTCGTTTATAAGTGGAAAACTATTTGTGGACACAGATGTACAACTCTATAAAATGCTTCGAGTTGAAAAACTGACCATATTCTTGCTATCCAGAGTGATCTATAAAGCTGTGCAGAGATAGTTGCCTTATAATTAGAAAATGAAATAGACCTCATCATGGTACTGCCATCTTTAAAGAAACTAACCCAACAAATATTGTCAAAATTACACTACAAAATTGTTTATCCAAACCTTATTAGGTGTTCAGATCATCAAATAATGAATATATGTACCGATTAAAAGTATAGGTTTATTCACGGGTGCTTACAATACCCGATATTGAATCTTCGTAAATTGAATTATGAGTTGGTAACTCTTTTTTAATTCGACGTTCAGTTTTGGGGTTTTGGCTTGGCTGGTTAAAGCCATATATATTGTGTGACTGTCTATGGAGTTCGGATTCTCAAAATTAGTAAGTTATATATTATTGCATACACATTTACAAGCTCTGTTTACTTTCTATGTAACAGGAAACGTCAATATTTGCTCATATTGACATGTAGTAAAGTCATATTGGGTGTGTAATGTATACTCGTTCATGATATGTGCAATTTTCTGTTCATGTCAAAGAAGGTATGACACGTGATGTAAACAATGTTGATTTCATTGTGAAAATTCCCACGATGTTACAACAGAATGTTTGTTTCAAATTCATGTTTTTGATGAAAATTAAATGTTAAAACCTATTGTTTTGTTCTAATTCTTCCTTTTAAATATTAAAAATGCAAATGCAATAAAAAGGTTATTAGATTTGTATTGGGATTATATGCACTCGTTCTTCCGCATATACATATTGCGCTCCTAAAGTCGCGCAATATTGTTATGCAGAAGAATTCGTGCATATATCCCAATACAAATCTAATAACCTATAAACATAGCTTGTTGTCAGTAGGTTTTGAAAAGGTATACATCTGTTGTAAACATCGCCTGTTGATACAGGTATACAGACTTTAAATATTTACAATCACTTGATTCTTTCTGTTCAACAAAATTACTGTTTTATTTCGAATAAACTTCATTTTCCAAGTACTGACCTCTTGTTTGTATTTGGATTGTCATCCATAATTCTTTCAGAAAGCCTTCAGTCCCTTATAGTTCAAGGTCATACATTTTTATGCAAAATATCAGTATAAGGCATGTCAACACAACTTCTTACCCTAAACTAGACCTGTAAGTGAGAGTGTCAATTCTTACAGATGGCGGGAGGTATACAGTACTGGTTCTACCTAGAAATAAGCGGGTGGTCGGCTCCCACCACAAAAAATCGACCGTCATGCATAGTCTATAATGTGCTGAAAAAACACAGAACTATCACTGAATACCCCTGCTTAAATTCTAAGTCCCAAAAAAGGGCCATAATTCTGTAATAAACTAGGCAATAAACAATGAGTGATCCGTTTTTATGTATATATGAAATTTGGGAACAACCCATTCAAAACTGTTTGAGGGAATGCAAGTAATAAAAGTGTTAATTTATGAGACACGACGGTACGGGACAAAAATGTGTTACGGGACATTGTGGACAACAAGATTTCTGTATAGCCCCCACTTCATTTTGTGAAAGCGGGGGCATAATGATGTTAAACACCAAACAAACAATTTATTTTACTCAAAAGCGCAAGGAGTTATGGCCCTTGTTTTACTTCAATTGTCATACCAAACTCCAGCTCCTCGAAATCTAGCATTAAATTTCATATTCAGATTAATATTATATTAAATATAATAGATATAGGAAGAATAATGTATTAAAGAGATAGGCCGGGATAGACTAGCATCAAAACCTTTCTCGTCTCTCATCCAGGGGCGTAGCTTGGCTGAATATGACGTGTAGGCGGTGTTGTAGGGGGGTCCAGGGGCCTGCTCCCCAGGAATTTTTTTTCCGGCTAGACTGTCGGAGGTGCGTTTTGGCGTATATTTCGTACCGCAGAATATGTCTATAAGAGCATCAATATCCTTACTTTTTACTGTAAATTATATATCTTATAACTAAAAAGAAGCTGTCACCCTTACCACCTAGGCCTCCAATTTTTATTGCATTTTTGGTATTTTTATTTTTTCGATTTCTCATAAAAAAGTGTAGGCCGTGGCCTATAGGAAGCTACGCCCTTGTCATTACTGCGGGTTTGAATCTCACTGGAGGCTTGACTTGTCAAGTGAGAAAGTGTCGATTCTTACTGATGGCGAGAGGTATACAGTACTGGTTCTAACCAGGAATAAGTGGGCAGTCTGCCTCTACCACAAAAAATTGACTCATATATCTAACGTGTGCTAAAAATGACATAAAACACCATTCAAACATCAACGTAACTTTATTGTAACATGTCAGAATATAACGATTTATTATATACAGTAACATACATATCAATAATATATACATAGTACCTTCATTATCTCACAATGGAATACAAAACCCTGTATCGCCACGGGAGTTTCCTGAATCTATCATTATACAATTAAAAATAGATTTTAGAAATGTTTAATGATGTTTACAGACTGGACTGTTGGGGATTTTCCAGCTACTAAATTAGTGTTTTATTATTAAAATGGAATTTTAACGAAATAGAAACCCATATGTTTGGAGCGAATGCTGGATATTTTATCATACTGTATTACGGATGTGCTATGTGCATTGAATACAAAATAAAATAGTAGCACTTCAAAAAACAGAAAAAATCTTGAGTTTTAATGAAATGAGTTTATACAAATAGGTTTTATTTCATATCCCAGCCAATCCCGTTTTCGCTTTTTGGAGATGGGGTTGGATGGGGTATGAAAGTTAATACTCGGACCACGTAATGCAAGTTATTTTCAGATATGCATTCCTTTTCATCTATTTTCCTATAACAAATGATATTTTCCCCTGGTTCCTTAATCTTTTTGTTAAAGGTAGAATATGCTTATTAACACATAAACTGAAACAGATGACGAAGCACTCAGAAGAGATAGAGAATTACGCTAACAAAATTAAACTACACATCATGCCGAATAAATATTTGTGTACTAATTAGGCTGTATCCCCTACACACTGCACCGACGCTAAGCACAACACAGGAAGTGTGCAGATCCAAATGGTTTATTTATAGCACAAGTAATGCTTATGTAAACACAAGAGTTAACTAGATGGGTGTTCTGCAGAACACGTGTGTTGCTTGTCAGTTCTTTGTCAGCGTAACAAGGTTTTTTGGACCCAGATAAATTACCTTGAGGTTTTTGTGAAGAAAATATGAGTATTTAACCCATATAACATGTCGATGGTCATGATGAGTATATATTGAAAGTTCGATAAGAAATATCAAGAAATAAGAAAGTTATAGCCAACGTTAGTTTTCGTGAAGAAAAAAATTAGTATTTAACCCGTATAATGACCTTCAGTGTGATTTGACCTTTATATTTTAGTATGGTCATGTCGATGTTGTCATGATGAGTATATATTGGAAGTTTGATCAAGAAATGAGAAAGTTATAGCCAACGTTCAGTTTTCGTGAAGAAAAAAATGAGTATTTAACACATTTAATGACCTTCAGTGTGACCTTGATGTTTATATTTCAGTATGGTCATGTCAATGTTGGCATGATGAGTAATATTGAAAATTTGATGAAGAAATATCAAGAAATTAAAAAGTTATAGCCAACGTTAAGTTTTCGTGACGTGCAGACGACAAATAAATCCCTATGTATCGCATTTTCTTCGAATAGGCGACACAAAAAGTCAGCGTGCCTTTTTAACGAAGCTTATGTTTCTGATCAGTTGTTTCTATTAACGGCTGTGTACATCGGGTGATTTAATGCAAATTTGACGATAATAGTATACAGAAATACTTGACACAAAGTCTCTATCATCTCCGTTAAGGTTAACAATAAGCATATTCTGACTTTAACTGATTTGCCATTACTTCTTTTATGTAATGTTCAGAATTCTTTTACACAAACTCTTAAAGATGGTATGTTACATAACAAATTTGGTAATTGATTTACTCTAGGGCAATTATACCTAAAGGTGCCATCATTATTTAATTATATGTTCAAGTTTTCTGTTAAAAGGATTTCTTGCTTGGGCTTTATTAATATTACTGCAGCAACTAGTCAAGATAAAATCAGCATCCTAAATAAGTTATTTTACCAGAAGTAAGAGGAATGAACTCTTACTCTGTGTCAAAGGGAAACATTTTTTATCTTGAAAATAACTTGTTTTCAGTTATTTCAAAAATAATTTAAACATGTTACACCTCTGACTGTCAGAGTATGTTTTTGGCCTAATAATATATTTCCAAGTTATGTGTTGACTCCCAAAAATGTGCTTGTTACCTGAAATGTTACCATCAAGGGACATAAAATTAGCCAAATGTTTAAAGGTTACCCCTCCCACCACGAATATCTGAAACGCTCCTGGTAGGTAACGGCCTGTTAAAACTGAAAACTCACTTTTACGACTGTATGTTGCACAGCCATTTTAAAAGTACCTCGTAGCCACAGGAATCTCAAAATAATATTCCCTGACATTTCCCTGAGCCAGCATTGGATTACCTAATTAACATTATATATATATCACATTCATGAGAGAGTGAAAGTAAGAATGTTCATCCTTCGCCTATCACCCTCTCATGAATGTGATATTTATTTATTATACCAAAAAACCCTCGGCAAAAATATAGATTCATTTTCAGTACAGATTTCACTTTGCCTGATAGACTGCTTGTTTGAGTGAAAACATTTCTTTTCTTCAGAAAGTTGCTATGAAAGTTATATCGTTGGATTGGAAATAACGTAACTAAGAAAATGAGTGGTAGTTTATTGAAATCGGTCAAGTACTTTTGAAGTTATGATGATTTAAAAAGAGCAATTTCACCATACTGAGCCGATGATGTCACCGAAACAGTGCGCATCAATTTTTTTTTTGCTCTCACCCTGCGATTTACTATCACCCTCGCGTAAGATAGTAAGAAATTACACATTGTTGTCTATGGGGATTTAGCATGGGCGTATTATGTGAGGTATAATAAAAGAAAATATATGGCTTCCCACCTCCCTTTATAGCTGTACCTTTACCAACAAATATCACATACCGGAACTTGAGCATAATTTATATAGATTTTTTTCGCATTTTATATGCTTCTTTATTTCATATAAACCTAAGCAAATGTATACCATCTAAAATGCTTACAATGCTTACATATGCATTAATATGGAAATCATTTTCATAGAAACAAATATTTTTTATCAATAAACTTCTCTTTTTTATTTCTGCCTGAAAATTGTCAATTACATGTTCAACATTAATTTCTGTTTTGTGTAAGAAAGTGCAAAAATAGAATTCCCTGACTTTTCCCCGATTTCTACATTTTTTCAAAGGGAATTTGTTTTGCCATTTTCCCTGTCTTCCAGAGTCTGTGGCCACCCTGCAAATATCAATTATCGCAGACAAATCACCAGGAACACTCGAGTACACTGAGTACAAGGAAGTTCAAACAAAACTATTTTTGGAAACTGATAAGGTAATCTCCAAACTTGCAGTTTGAGGAAATGCACATTTAGTTTTTTGATTCACGGTGATGTGTTAAGGCTGGTGACAACACTAGCCAACCTCTGCTTCAGGTATTTGTTTCAACTTTTCACTAGACTGTTAGACATTTTCAAAATATCTCCGATATCTTTCAGAATATCTCCTGTTCTATCTAATAAATTTCGAATAAATTTCTGTTTTAGACATGTTTTTTTTCTCGATTTAACTTTTATCTTCTCAATTTAAAAATGATTTGTAACATTCAGTCATCATCAAGCTGAGATGTTCTATAAGCATACTCTAGTAAAGCGATGCAAACTCTGTCTCAGTTGACTGCATGTTGTCAATAATGAATAACCTTCAGTTCCAGTTCTTTTTTTGTCGAGCTAAGGAGTTGTTTCCCTTGATCTATGTCCAATGAATTCTGAGTTTATCACTTCATGACTTCCTTTGCTTTTGTTTTTGTGTCGGATCATAGGAGTAGGTCTTTGGTATAGGACCAGTCCCGGACTTTTTGGAGTAGAGATCTCGCATATTATCCATACCTGAAAATACATTTGATTACATTTCTATGGGTGAAAGACAGGGATTTCGCAGTGAAAGAAAATTCATAATCTCTAAATATTAATAACTTGCTCCAAACACAAAAATTTAACAAGAGTATGATATCAATAAACTGTTGCTGACTTCGACGTCACCCGATAACATCCGATAAAGCGATTAATTTAGGTTAAAATTATACATAAACTGACTGAAAATGTAATAAATAGATTATTTAACTGCTGGGTTTGATTATCGGGAAATCTTTCACTCGATGGTAGTCCTGTTTTGTTTTTTTACTCACTCGCATATGCTCATACGCTCATGAAAAGAACCACACGGCTACCATCTCGTGAAGGATTTTCCTATAATCGATCCCAGCATTTAAATAATCTCTATATATATTCTTTGACTTACACCACTGGAAATTATTGTGTTTATCATAAGCACTAAGTCAGCCCGTCATCTGGCCTATAGTGCCACCTATGTACGATTAATCCAGTATACCGGAGTCCTCACACCTATACACGAGTCCTCACACATACACGGAGTTCTCACACATACACACATACACACATATACACGGAGTCCTCACACATATACACGGAGTCCTCACATATATACACGTACAATGAGAAATATAGAGGAGTGACTTACATGAGTGACTGTGTATTATCGATTTTAATAAACAAGTTGGATAAAATGATAGGATACGACCGAGTATCCTGTTTTTTATCTAACGAGTTTATTAAAGTCAATAATACACAGTAATGAATGTAAGATTCTGTTTATCACATAACATACCTGCGACGTGATAGTTTCACTTCAACGTTGTCAACTTTATATACGGCGGCAATTTGTAAAGAGAAATCATGACATCGTTTTATTGTTTACATGATGTCGGCTACGTTATGCGGCTGTAAATGCATTTGCTCTACAAATAATGCGACACCTTGAACCAAATTTAACGTGACTTAAATGCATTTTATGAAGTAAGATTTCAAATAATGGTATAAAATAGTTAAGGTGTCTGAACGTATCGTATGACATACCATGCAAACAATTGGGATTACATGTTTTACTGTATACAAACAGTGATTCGATCCTCATTTGCATCTGTAATACACTAGTGTATTACGAGAATTACGAGAAATAAGTCATGGCTTATTGCACTCCCAGAAGCCATGTTATGTGATAAATACATTTTCAACACATCTGAAGTAATAGTACGGTAGTTGTAAAGGAATTCACTGACTTACTTTCTCTAAGGACTTCAAGAAAACCTTTTACAGCACCTTCCTCAGGATGTTTTTCTGCTTCTGGTATTTTTAGGGCTACTCGTACCCTTTCTATTCTCAGGACCTGTCTCTGGGCTAGTGAAAACATGTTGTTGGCTACCAAGTACACAGCCATAGCCTGCAAACAGAACAATACAAAACAATTAAAATGAATCAGCAATGAGAAAACCATAGTAACAAGAAACAAAATATATAATTTACTTAGATTGCACCACTAGCTAATGTGCATATTTGCATAAAACTAGAAATGTGTCCATGGGACACGGATGCCCCCACTCAAAACAATCGGTGTAAAATGTAAAATTTGAAGAAAAAGGGGCCATAACTAGTAATACTGGGTCTATTTTGATGCCGAAACTAAATGCACATCTTGACATCATAGGTAAGCAGCCTGTAAAGTTTTGAAGCAATTGGTTGAAAAGTGTTGGAAGAGATGGACACACAAACTTTTCGGGATGGAAGGAAGGACGGACGGACATGGCTAACACTATATGCCCCCCTCACCATTCAGTGGGGGCATAAAAACACACCAGAAATTGCCATTTACCCAAAGATTTTAGTCAGGCATCTTTACATTTAGTTGTGCGAAGCTCTATTGAAAAAGCATGAACGGTTTAAGAGCTTTACATTTAGTTGTGCAAAGCTCTATTGAAAAAGCATGAACGGTTTAAGAGCTTTACATTTAGTTGTGCGAAGCTCTATTGAAAAAGCATGAATGGTTTAAGAGCTTTACATTTAGTTGTGCGAAGCTCTATTGAAAAAGCACGAACGGTTCAAGAGCTTTACATTTAGTTGTGCGAAGCTCTATTGAAAAAGCATGAACGGTTTAAGAGGCTTTAAATAATGTTCTCGATAATTATATATATTGTAGAAAACTTCAAAATTTTCAAATTCTTGTAACCGTTTCCCAAATTTAATAAAAGTCAGGTACACATCTTCACATCATACTATACCAGTAATCAAAAATGTATTGCAAAATCTTGAATGGTTTAAAAGCAGTTAGCGCTAATAAAAGCCCATAAAAAAAAGTGATGCGGCAAATGCTTTCTCTATATGTTAATATATAATTATAAGATAAAAATAACAAAGTTCTATAACTCTTGTATTTATACCTAAATTTAAAATAGAAGGTGCACATCTTCTGCACATGATAAAGGTGCATAATTTCATTGAAAAGGCTTGAACAGTTTAGAAGTTCACACTGTAAATTATATACAGGAGAACAATTCTGTAACTCTTGTACTGATTTGTAAACATCTTCACATCATTCTATACAAGTAAAGTTTTATTGCAAAACCCTGAACGGTTTAGAAAAAATTAATGCCACAAAAAAGTGTGATGTACAGACAGAAGTAAGGATGGACGGAAGGACAAGAGTAACACTATATGCTCTCGCGTTTTATGGTAAGGGCATAAAATTCATTAACAAGAAATGAGGCAATTCCAAGAAAACCAGGTTTACCATAAGCTTTCTACAAAGTTTCGTTCCAATATTCCTTTCCATATATTAAGCTGCCTACACAGCAAGTTTCGTTCCAACATCTCATTCGTTACTTATTAAAGCGTAAACCGTTTTTCTATTTTTAGTAACAGCTACCTTGACCTTGAATCCATTGACCCCAAACGCAATCCCAACCTTCCTTTCCATATAAGCCACCTACCTAGCAAGTTTTGTCGTAATGCCTCACTCCTAACAAAATTTATTGAGCGGAAACCATTTTTTATTTTTAGTTATATCAACCTTCACCAAAATACCTTTTCAAATAAGATACCTACAGAGCAAGTTTCGTCTCAATACCTCACTCCCAACAAAAGTTACTGAGCGGAAACCATGAGTTTAATGCCGCCCACCCGCCCGCCCACCAAACAACATTCGGTAATCGAATAACCAGGCTTTTCTACCAGGCTTTTCCAAAGGAAAACCTCAAAAAACCTTACCCACATCCTAAACTAGCAGGGTGATACAGGCCTTCTTGTTCTTCCTGATTCTACCATAGGTTTAAGTATATAATTTGTGTAATATAACCAGCAATTAGATATATGCAAAACTAATCTGCTTTATTCAAATAATTAGTAATTATCTACAACTATGCCAGTTACATTACGTGGTCCGAGTATTAACTTTCATACCTCATCCAACCCCTTCTCCAAGAAGCGAAAACGAGTTTGGCTGGGGTATGAAATAAAAGCTTTATTTCAGCTTAAAAAGTTTGCATATTGTAAAATCACATTTTTTCAGTAAAAAATGTTTTTAAACATTTATACATTATAAAATCCTGCTAATATAATTTTTCCCATCGCATAATGGAATTAAGACGGGACCATGTAATGTAAAGGAAACCTTATCATAATCGTGAGTTATAAGTAAATAAATCAAGATTGCCATGCTCATCAACACAGTAAAGGTTATTTAGAGCCGCCCCAGAGAGAGGGGAAGGATACATAGGAATCCGGGAACCTGCCCTACTCTTATTATCGAATAGATTCCTATGGTTCTTTTACGTGCTCGGAGGATAGACCGATACACGGGACCGCCCGGTTTACGTCCCCATCCAACGAACGAGGCTGAGGGAAAGTGTCTTGCCCAAGAACACACCGACGGATCTCAGTGGCACCACGGAGGATTGAACCCGGGGCCTCCGGTTACAAATCCACCGCGCTACCAACTGCGCCACGCCAGCCCTAGTTAGAAGTTTAAATGTTGTATAGTGCAACTAGAACTATCACTGAAGATGATGAATACCTCCGCTTTTTTTTATTCGAAGTCTAGCAAAGGGCCAGCATTCTGAAATAAATTAAGTAATCAACCGTGGGTGATGTAGAGGGACATAAGGTCATCAGTTGTTATCAGTATATGAAGTTTGGGAACAACCCATTCAGGACTGTTTGAAAAATGCTAGTAATAAAAATGTGTTAGGCAATGGGACGGGACAAAAATGTGTTACGCGACGCGACATTACGGATCTGATCCCTATATAGCCCCCGCTTCACTTTGTGAAAGCATGGTATAAAAACAGGAATGAATGAAAATTCAGTATATTAAAAGAATATATATATATATACCAACCACAGGAGCATTATAGGTAAACAGGAACAATGCCGCTGGCATATATCTTTGTAATATCCATGTCTGCATATGGTTCATAAAAAACACCCTGGATGATTCATTCCTTAACTGTAAATACACAATCAAAGCATAAAAACAGGATTGTTTTCATGCAAACATTAAAAACATTGTTATCATGGCAACATACATTAACAATGTCAATATGGTTGTTATGGTTACAAACATTTATAACACTTAAGATTAATGGCATGCTTACTAACCAACAGTTACAATAGTGTTGCCAATGATACAGACATTTATGAGACTGTTGGCATGGCTATAAACACTGATGAGACTGTTGCCATGGTTACACATATTGATGAAACTGTTGCCATGGTTACTAACATTGATGAGACTGTTGCCATGATTACAAACATTGATGAGACTGTTGTCATGATTACATTGATGGAACTGTTGTCATGATTACATTGATGGGACTGTTGTCATGATAACAAACACTGATGGGACTGTTGCCATGATTACAAACATTGATGAGACTGTTGCCATGATTACATTGATGGGACTGTTGTCATGATTACAAACATTGATGGGACTGTTGTCATGATTACAAACATTGCTGAGACTGTAGGCATGGTTACAAACATTGATGAGACTATTGTCATGGTTACAAACATTTATGAGACTGTTGCCATGATAACAAACATTGTTGAGACTGTTGCCATGGTTATTATAAACATTGATGAGACTGTTGCCATGATTACACACATTGATGAGACTGTTGTCATGGTTACAAACATTGACGAGACTTGTCATGGTTATACATATTGATGAGACTGTTGTCATGATTACAAACATTGATGAGACTGTTGCCATGGTTACAAACATTGATGAGACTGTTGTCATGGTTACAAACATTGACGAGACTGTTGTCATGGTTACACACGTTGATGAGACCATTGTCATGATTACAAACATTGATGAGACTGTTGCCATGGTTATAAACATTGACGAGAATGTTGCCATGGTTACAAATATTGATGAGATGGTTGCCATGGTTACAAACACTGATGAGACTGTTGCCATGGTTACAAACACTGGTTAGATCATTGACATGGTTACAAACATTGATGAGACTGTTGCCATGATTACATTGATGCGACTGTTGCCATGGTTACAAACATTGAGGAGGCTGTTGCTATGGTTACAAACACTGATGAGAATGTTGCCATGATTACAAACATTGATGAGACTTACGAACAACAATCCCAAGCTTGCTTTCTATGAGCCGCACCTCATGGTGGTTTCGTTAAAATCTTTAAAGGGAAACTAAAGTTATTGAGCAGAGACCGATTTTCTATTTATAGTAACAGTGACCTTGACCTTTAACCAAATGACCTGAATAACACATCCAAGATTCCTTTCCATGAGCCAAACCTTGAAATGAAGTTTTGTTAAAATATGTCAAGGAAAACTAAAATTAGTGCCTGGAAACCATGAGCTGGATGCCTGCCCGCCAAACGACATACCCCAAATATAATAACGGTGGAAAACCTGGTTAAGAACGTTAGCGTCAAACCCTGGAAAACCTACAGTTATCGTCTGAAAATGCTTTTCAAGATCATATATGGTGTAGTGGACATCGATCCTGATTTTATCGAACACAAGAGACAGATGAGCTCCGAAAGAAAAATATACAATTTCTCCTCTAACCTTGAGTCATTAGAGAAAGGTAACAGGCTTCCAACTATGGCGATACTCAAGAGATGATATATATCCAGAACCATTCTTACCAGTATTCTGGCCTTCTTCTTTCTTCTTGGTAAAATGTAGTCTACAATGCTAGCATGGAAGGCGACTATGTTAAATGGCACTGAGCTTGTTTTACACATGACATCTACGTTCTTTGAAGAATCCTGTCCATTTTAAGAAGCAGAAGAAGAAAAATAATAGTTTATACATTTTTAGTTTTCATGCCAAAAGATAAACTGAAGTACAATGTGCAAGATTATAGTGTTAATGAACGTTATAAAAACTCATCAAGACACTTATGTGATGTTAACAAAGTTGTACAGTAAGACCTTATACTTTGATATTAATTAGCCACGATCAGTTGCCAGGTGAACCTAAATGGACAAACAGACGAACAGACAATGCCATAATATATCACATAACGTCCTTTGTTAGCAGTGTCGAACACCCATTTAATATTCTATTGTATGACACACGTGTAATACAACCTGGAACGATTTTGATTGGCTGAGTTAAACCTGTAACACTACGCAAGTTTATTAACTGAAACTATTTTATTTATTACAAATTCACTCAGATCTGAGTCATAAACTGATTATTTGTGACAGATTATACAAATAATGCACGTTATACAAAACATTGTTGTTGGTTTGTTAAAAAGTTGGCACAAACTGCTATTTTGTAAAGAGATAAAACAAACTCTTTTATATGCAACATTATGTGCGAGACGCGACGTTACGACGTCACATATTTTATGACGTTTTGGCGCTAAAGAGTGTCTGACGTCGTGGCAGTTCTTATCCATCTGAATTAAATTTTACTAATTCGATTGCAATGTTATGTGATAAAAAGGATCTTAAACTCATTCCCATTCCATATAAGATTTATGAAACTCGTTATGAATTATTTTTAATTTTAACTCGCCAAAAGGCTCGTTAAAAATAAAATAATTCATAACTCGTTTCATAAATCTTATATGAAATGGGAACTCGTTTAAGATCCTCTATATATCCCTAAAGGCATATAACAAATGAAACTGACCAAGTGGTTTTAGAGAAAGTGCAGCTAACACGAATGCCAACACTGATAGACAATGATGACATCACATAAGTGCTGCTGGCCTGTATAGAGCGTAAATACGAGTATTTATATACTTCCTATTACCACACAAATATTTGTTTAAAAGATATTATGAATATTACTGGCAAAACAAGCAATAGTCGTTGCAAAGCAATACATAGTTTCAACTTTTGCTCTTAAGTAGCTCCACCCACTTAATTTATTTGCATATAAAATTCTTTATTAATTGGTAAAATTACTAAAAATTGCATGTGTCTATTAAGCTACCAAATTTCAGCAACTATTCCAAATGCGATGAGGATCTAATTTTAAAGTAGCTAACCCGCCAACAACAGCCAAAGTTTACAACATATGTACACCATTTCTAAACCTACTGATGAGGAGGTATACCTATATACAACTTACATATTTGACTAAATATTTATAGACCCTATACAAACGGCTTTAACCAGCCAGGCTGGTTACCAGAGTTACCAACTCATAATTCGTTTTACGCATATGCAAACATGGGTATTTTAAGAACTCATGAATAAACCTTTACTTTTAATACATTATAATAAGACTTGAACACCTAGATAGATTTTTCATAAAAGGTTTTGCAGTGTAATGTTGCCGTTATTTGGCGGATTAGTTTCTTTAAACTTATAGATAGGCAAAGTTACTATATGTTCTATATGAAAAATCTGTGTTAATGGGACAGACTGACCTAGCCCTAAGTTCCCACAAACATTGTTGCATTTTGTAATCTATCTCTGATAAGATGCATAGAAAAGAGACACCACTGACAAGTGTTAACTGGATTTGATTGACGGGTTTTTGATAGGATTTCTCACTATATTTTTCTTTCAATCACACAGACACTTCATCTGAATATAAAAACAAGAAAAACTGCTGTAAATAGGTAAATATTTACCTTAAAACTGACCACAGGAGAGATGTGCATGCATCTATACCTGCAGGCGTTACTTATAAAAGTAACTTTGATTAACTAATCAGGATTTTATTCTCAACTACAATAAAAAAGCAGACGATAATAAGCTATTGTCTAAAAATATTATTTCCAAAGGGAGATGACATCTGCATTTAAATACTTGTTACACATTGTTACTGCCTTAAAGAAACTAACCCTCCAAACGATGACAAAATTACACTACAACACCATTTTTCAACTAGAAGGGTGTTCCATGGAACACTCGTGTCGCCTGCCGTGTGCTTATTTCACCAAGAACATTCTAACTATAAAGTTTGAAGACACGGGGTGCAATCCTTCATGAATTATGGAGCTTTGTTTTTTAAAGTGTAAAAGTTTATGAGAAGGTGCATAAATCTGCATTGGATAATTGATAAGGAAGAACTGTAAACAGTTTCATGACCATAGGTCAATATTGTTGCCAAGTAATGAGCTAGGTTAGGTTGCAGGTTAAAGTTTTATGAAAAGGGGCATAACTCTGCTGAAATAAAACAGTTATTGGACATGTGTAACAACATTCCTTCAGTTAAGATAAATATGTTTGAAGTTTCATGAACATAGATCAAATACTTTTCAAGTTATGGCCAGTTATGAGCTTGGTTAGGTTGCAGGTTAAAGTTTTATGAAAAGGGGCGTAACTCTGCTGAAATGAAAGTCAGTCATTGGTCATGGACAAGAGCGTACCTGGAGTATTTTTGGGTATATGCACGGCGAGGGTGTGGGATGGGGGTGTCCCTAAATAAGTAGTTTGAGCAACTTAGAAGTGTAACGTATTTTGAAGCTATTCTAATTCTCCAATCATTCTTTTTTCTTTGATTTATTTACCCTCACTCTAACCCTCTTCAGCTTTACTTTTTATTGCTTTTTTCGCATTTTTAGCTTTATTATTTTTCCGACACCCAACTGTGAATTACATGCATGGGCGTATAGTAGTATGTCCAGGTACGTCCCTGATGGGCAGGGCCCTCACGCTACTTTGGGGGAAGGGGCCCGCAGCCCTCAGAAGGGGGAATTTTTGTAACTGGGGGGAATTTTTACAACAAATAAAAAACGTCCTGTGCACGATAAACAGTCTAAAACCAGTCTAATAATAATCAAAACGTCTTTTTCAAACTGGTAAACACGACATCGTGAGCATATCGTCTTGAAAATCGGATTTTTTTTTTTTTTTTTTTTTTTTTGATTTTTTTTTTTACGAATTTCTGAGGGGGAAAAATATCAATTTTTGGGGGGAAAAAAAGATACTTTTCAGGTGGGGGACTGCAGCCCTATAACGGCGGCAAAAATGACCAAATGAGGGCCCTGATGGGAAACAATATTCTGTGTGGTAAGATGAATATATGTGTGAGTTTCATGTACATAGGTCAAATACTTCTTAAGTTATGGCTACTTATTAGCCTGGTTAGGTTGCAGGTTAACGTTTAATAAAAGGGGGCATAACTCTGTCGAAATGAAAAGAGTTAATGGACATGTGTAACAGCATTTCTTACCTTAAGATGAAGACGTGTGTGAAGTTTCACGAACATATGTCAAACACTTTTCAAGTTATGGCCAAGGTTAGGTTGCAGGTTAAAGTGTGACGGACGACGGTCAATGACAGACAACGAACAAAGTGATCCCTAAGTGTCTGCCATGCTACGCAGGCAACATAAAAATCTAGCCAGGTGTTTAGGTCATAAAATAATGTACATATTTGTGCCGATTAAATGTAAAGTTTCATTCACAGGTTCTTAAAATACTCATGACAGAATATGCGTAAAATGAATTATGAGTTGGTAACTCTTAAATCAACGCTCCATTTTTGGGGTTGGGCCTGCCGTTTATATTGTGTCTATAGAGTTTGTATTCTGCAAACAGGTAATTATATATATATATATATCTCATCATCAGTAGGTTTAGAAATGGTGTACATACAAGGGTAGCAACCTACGTCACGCGCACACGCTAAAACAGATCCGTTTACATACACAGAAGCTGGATTCCGGAGCTGGTAAGTGGATTTTTACCAAGATTTACGAAACATTTGGTTAATGGACAATGCCTACCGTACCGCATGGATGAAAAACATTTTATTAAACCTTAAATAAGCTGTAAACTCCCAGCCGTTTTTCAGTTTACTTCGATACAATCTCATTTCAAAGCCAGGTACCATTTACATTTTGGTGGAAATGCGATTGTATCAAAGTAAACTAACAAACGGTTTGAGTTTACAGCTTATTTAAGGTTTAATAAAAGCCTTCTAATCCATGCGGTACGGTGGGCATTGTCAATTTACCAAATGTTTTGTAAATCTTAATAAGAATCCACTTACCAGCTACCAAATCGAGCTTCCGTGTATGTAAACGGATCCGTTTTGGCTGCAAAATATGTTGCAAAATGACTGTTACTTGTGGGATAGCTACTTTAAACAAGTCAGCAAAGTATACAAGCAGACTTCTCAACTCTGGAATTTCGGGATGTTTAATTAGTTTTCTGGACACAAAATTTAAATGTATGTCGTCATTAATTTTAAGTAAATAATAATATGTCTGTTTATTGTACAATACATCATCGGACAATTTTAATAGACAGCAAGTATTGCTTTTGCGCTGACTTTTAGAGAAAGTAAAAAATACCCCTTTCGGTCCAGTTAGTATACTACTATGATTTTTTTTTTTACCCTTAGCCCGCTATGAATGTATAATGGACTGTCCTTTCTTTAAATTTAGACCATTCCATTTATGTTACAAAGGGGTGTTTTGGAGAAATTACTGATGAACAGCCGGCCATTGTAAACCCTGATCAGCTGATCTGGGTTTACAATGGACGCAAAGGCTGTTGCATTCGCCCTTAGCAGGCTAAGGGTTAATATATGGGACATGCAGTAACCTGTAATTTATAGAAATGACAATCATTTAAACTATTTATTCCTGTATATTGTATTGAGGAAACAGTTTGTTTGATGACAAGTAATTAATGGCTTCTTTGCCAGTAGGTATTCGAATTTTACTGATTCCAACAATGAAAGGTGATGACAGGTGAAGAGTCGATGAGGTTTACGAAAGACAAGAATTAATAAACATTTGCACATATATATACAAATTTTGAAGAATAGACAATATGTTTTACCTTCGCAATTGCAAAACAGGTGACTGCCGCAAGTATGGGCAATGCATAAAAGGGGTCAGCTACTGTCAGATCTGTAAACCAGGAAGCACCGCCAGTCGCCATACTGTCAACAGGGAGCTCGCTCATCTTCTGTATTCCCATATATACAGAAAGAAATATGGGAACCTGAAAAAAATAGAACAAACTTTATTTAATATATTCTGACTAATGCCATTAGCAATTATAATCTTTCTACATTTGGGTTATGGGGATGGTGCTATATAAACCTATGTTCTGGCTGAAGCACCTTGAATACATGCACATTAATTGTAAGGATTGTGGACAGATGGACGGACAAATGTATGGACGGAAGTTTTAATAGTATTGGTTTAGGCGACTTCCCATTGTTCTCCCTATTGTCTAAATAGCCATATAAAGCCAAGAGTAGCCACATGAACCTATGGAATATATAGAATTTACAGTTACTATTGTTCTTGTAGCCCCAAATTTTTTTACCTTGGACGGACGTATGTATGAACAAAAGGACAACCCCAAAACATAAACCAACGACCATACAAAAATAATTCCCTTACTGAATAATCTGCAAATCACTTTAAATGTATATCCCATTTCTTTTGTAAATATTTTATAAATATATTTTGTTGAGGGCACAAGGAACAAATGAGCTCTCTATAAACTAGAAAATCGGAAGAACTGATGGATGCTCCTCGAAATGTATCCTCAAGTTAACATCTGGCCTTGTATCACCCAGCAGTTTTCAATTTGCAGTTCCATTAGTAATTTATTCGCCGGATAAAAAACCTAAGTATAAAACCACAAAGGGCAATAACTCTAATTCGAATGACGACAGAGTTGTGACTCTTGCACTCTGCACTTCCTCTCATTGCCCTCTATTAATGTTCCAAGTTTCATTTCATTCCCTTTAATACTTTTCGATTTATGGTCCAGACTAGAGTGATGGACACGCGTTACAGGAGCGCCTTGTGTGTCTTTTTTGTGTATAAAGTATACTTGTGTGACTTTTTTCTTGTGTGACTAGTGAAAACCCCCGTTTTTTTTTTATCTAGCCTATTTTGAAGGTAAAATTATCTGCCTTTTGCTTGGAGGGTCAAGGTCACTTCCACATTCCACATTTGCTTTATCACATTGTGAGGTACCTACGAAGATACAACTATAAGCAAAGTTTGAAATGTCTAGTGCATATGGTTTTTCAGAAAATTACCGCCGCCGGAAAAGCAACACCTATGTCTCCTTTTTTCTTTGAAAAGGCAAGACAAAAAATGCCATATCAATGAAAATATGGTGATGGCACAGTGTTGACAACAACTTTAATTTGAATTCATTATAGATTTTGAATGAAATTGGGCTTAATTTGCATAAATTAACCCTGGTGCGTAACCTAGGATAGCATATATTAATGTGCAAATGAATTTAGTTGTAAATAAGGAGTCATGTTTAGGCCCATTCATCATGTTTAGGCCCATTCATCATGTTTTGGCCCATTCATTCATCATGTTTAGGCCCATTCATCATGTTTAGGCCCATTCATCATGTTTTGGCCATGTTTAGGCCCATTCATCAATTTTTTGCCCTTTAGAATACAAAATATCAATATCTGTCAATTTTAAGCCGGACCCATAATCCCCCAAGAAAAGCCTGATATACCCTCTTTAACAAAGCAACGTATAGCATTTTTTAAACAAGCAAATTCAGCAAATTACGAGCCCTCTACAAGTGTAAGCACCTATCTAAATCTAAAAAAATGCACATGCATAATCCCTAACCGCACTTAATAACCCTGCTTAATTTCATAAAATCCTATTTAACTTCATGGGGGGGATTGGGGATTGGGGAGTGGGGGAGATGATGTCATTTAACATGATTTATTTTGGTCGACTTTAATACGGTACCCATCTTGTTTGGCATCTTTCTAGGCAACCATAATAAAAAACACTCAAATTCAGAAGCACTTTAAAAGAATTTTAAAAAGAATCTTTAAAATCTAGCATGAGGTTCGAGACAATATAATGATTTTGCAACAAGCCAAATCAGCAGCATATATAAATATAATGTACGTAAACACCAACGTAAATACCTGTACAAGGGGCATAATAAACATGGGTATTTGGACATTGTTTCTTTTCTTATAGTCCTCTACTTCAGCAGACATTATGGATACTGCAAATAAACAAATGTTTAGTTATTACTTTATGCATGTACATGATGTACAACTGTTGGACAAGACTGACAAAGCACGATTCTGAATATTAACACGGAATTTTCTCACCTGATAGTTATGGTACAAGCTGAATCGTATATCATTTGTTATAAAAATTAGTTCGGATTCTGCATGCTGTCAATAAATACCACTGGCTCCAGCATTTCTAGGAAACATATTCTTCAGAGCTTTTCATATTATTGAAAAAAAAAATTGTTTTTTTGTGAAAGTTATTTTCCCACACAAAAAACACAAGAAGGCCACTATCTACATGTCGAGCCCTTTGGTGAAGCAGTCCAGATTTTTTATTTGACCAACACCATCGTCAATCCCATAAGGTATTCGTTCCTTACATACTTAATATTTGATTTAATTAATGTCATTAACAGGGGAGGACGCATGTCATAGCGGAGACTGGACGTGACCTATGTTTTGCTGGAAGTAGGTCACAGCAACCCGGAATTTTGCACATGATGTCGGATATATATAAGGAACATTGTGCTGAAGTTTGGTGAAAATCCTGCAAGAAAGAAGCAAGATACATGTATGCATTTCGTAGAGTAGACCGGATGTGACCAATATTTCATCGGAAGTAGTTCATAGCAACCAAAACCTTTTGCAAATGATGTAAGATGCATATAAGGAACATTCTGGTTAAGTTTTTTTGAAAATCCTATAAGAAAGAAGAAAGATATGCATGTCGTAGCAGAAACCGGACGTGACCTATATTTTGGCATAATTTTGCAAATGGTTTAAGATGCATATATGTCGGACGCACAGATGAACGGACTAACAAACAAACAGACAAACAAATTGACATACATACACCCACTGAGATGATATTGTGATAGCTAAGTAGAAATCCGCACAAGGGCTTGATGAAAAACTAGTATATACAAGTATATGTAAAACTGCGAACACTGGAACACAGGTTAAGATTTAACCCCAGGATCAGCTTAGCAGAGGACGATAAGCTTATGCTACATGCAATAAGTGAGAACCCTAGCTCTTGTGGTTTCAGAAAAGGAGATTTTTCAAGATTCTCACTAGATGTATATGTCTGTGCAAAACATGACCCATGGAATCGGGTCAAAATTCACCCCAGGATTTTGACCCCCCAGGATCAACATTTGAACAAACTGAGTAGAGGACTATAAGCTAATGCTACATGCAAAATATTATAACTTGTAGTTTCAGAGAAGATGTCTTTAGACTTCCAAGTATAACTATGCAAAATTGTGACCCTTGAGGTGGGGCCAAATTTGACCCCAGGGTCACTATTGGATCAGTATTGACAGAGGACCATTGCTACGTGCAATAAATGCGAGCTCTTCTACCTTGTGATATCAGAGATTTTTCAAACTTTTCCCAGAAGGTCAATGATAAGTTTGGCAAGAGTAACCTCTCCTGAAGTACTAAGGATCCCTTGTACCCCCGATACCCTCCCTTCCACCGTCACTAAATAAATATCATTGGGAAGAAAACTTATTTCCAATACTATTCATAAATGGAATGAAGTTTTTAAGTTATTTAAAAAATAAAATAAGTTTTTCCATATATAAATCTATTAGGTATGTAAAATATGTTAATACAATTGTTGGACTCCCAAGACCAACTACATGTCATACAAGTCATTTTGGTAAAGGTTACACAAAAATACCACTTAAAGAGGCTCTACCTATATCTTTTTGTCCACCAATTGATATAAACTTTACTTAATTGTAAAGAGGACTATGAAAAAGGTAAACGGCAATAATTTCACCCCATGTAATATGAGTTTTGCTGGGGAAAAACAGGATAGAAAAGATCGGATTTTGAAATTGTATTCGTAATTGTTTTAGACAAGCCGATTACGGAGATTTTCCGATCTTATTCGTTTACAATCGGAACTGCCTCGTCGGATTGGCGACGAGTTCCGATCGATTCGTTTACTATCGGAACTGCCCCGAGTAGTTTGTTTTCGTTCAACTGAATGGCATTGCGCATGTCCGATAAAATCGTAAAAAGCTCGTAGTTCTCCGGCAGGAATAAACAGCTGGGCAGCATTTTATTCAAGATATTGTTTTGATCATAATTAATAATTTACAGAACTGGAATACGAACCTTGCTGCTTCTTAGAATACTAATAAAATAGCTTTGCATACATATAAATGCAGTAAAACTGAGTATTTAATATTTTACATTAAAAATCGCGTAGATATAGGTAGTGCCTCTTTAACAGCTCTTATGTTTTTTAGAGAATTTGTGATCGCAAACTTTTAAAATATATTTTAGATGTCGACGCCATTTTAGATTTTGGACTGACCTGATTTTATTTACCAGTAGGAACAATTAGGCATATTGTGCAATGTTTCTGTGACTCGTATGATGTGATTCAAAAACATAAACGTGATAGAGGCCAACCCAAGAAACATGTTTCCTACATATATAACTCTATGTACACTTTGGGTTATCGTGGCGGCCATTTTGAATATTTGACGACAACGAAAAACACAACCTTATTAGAGGCCAACAACAGGAACATGTATATGATATTTAACTAGAATGGAATAAGTGGTAATATGTTGCTTGATAAATGTCCTTAAATTTGACCTAAGTTTGGCCATGGTGGCCATCATGGATGACTGGAGGCCCCAAAAACACAAATCTGAGAGGGACTAACCCAAAGATCATTGTGATTAAGTTTCACCAAAATCTTTCACGCGGTTTTAGAGAAGATGCCATTTTTAACGTATTCCTATATAACTCTATCTAAACTTTGATTTTGATTATTCGACGATAACGAAAAACACAAACTTGATAGAGGCTAACCCAAAGAAAATGTTATGATATTTCACAAGAATGGAATAAGTGGTTTCGGAGATGTTGTTTGAAATTTCCTTAAATTTGACCTAATTTTAGCCATGGCGGCCATCTTGGATGACTGGCAGCCGCGAAAACTAAATTCTGAGGGCGACTATACTAAAGATCATTGTAATGAAGTTTCATCAAAATCCTTCAAGGGTTTCAGAGAAGATGTTATTTTTAGCCTTTTCCTATACAACTCTATGTAAACTTTGGATCGCCGTGGTGGCCATTTTGATTATTCGACGATAACGAAAAACACAAACTTGATAGAGGCTAACCCAAGGAACATGTTTTTTGATATTTCACAAGAACGAAATAAGTGGTTTCGGAGATGCTGTTTGAAATTTCCTTAAATTTGACCTAGTTTTAGCCATCTTGGATGACTGGAAGCCGCAAAAACAACAAATCTGAGAGGGACTATCCCAAAGATCATTGTGATTTACGTTTCATCAAAATCCGTCAAGCGGTTTCAGAGAAGATGTCATTTTTAACGTTTTCCTATATAACTATGTAAACTTTGGGTCACTGTGGCGGCCATTTTGATTATTCGATTATTCGATTATTCGACGATAACGAAAAACACAAACTCGACAGAGGCCAACCCAAGGAAGATGTTTATATTTCACAAGAATGGAATAAGTGGTTTCGGAGGAGATGTTGTTTGAAATTTCCTTAAATTTTACCTAATTTTAGCCATGGCGGCCATCTTGGATGACTGGCGGCCGCGAAAAACACAAATCTGAGGGGGACTATCCTAAAGATCATTGTAATAAAGTTTCATCAAAAGCGATTTCAAAGAAGACGTCATTTTTAGCCTTTTCCTACATAACTATATGTAAATTTAGAGTCGCCGTGGCGGTCATTTTATTATTCAACGATAACAAAAAACACAAACTTGATAGAGGCCAACCCAAGGAACATGTTTATGGTATTTCACAATAATGTCGTTTGAAAATGCCTTAAATCTGACCTAGTTTTAGCCAGGGTGGCCATCTTGGATGACTGGCGGCCATGAAAAACACAAATCTGAGAGGGGCCCTCCCAAGTTTCATCAAAATCCTTCAAGAGGTTTCAGAGGAGATGTCGATTTTATAAAATTGCTAACAGACGGATGGACAGACGAAAAGCGTTCGCATAAGCTCGCCTGGCATGGCCAGTAGAGCTAAAAATTCAGGAGTGGTGACCACGTTTTTACTATATAATTATATGTAAGAAAAGATCACCGCTGATGGCCATGTTGGATGTTGGATCGAAATAACTTTTGTTTAGGATCAAGAACAACATGTCATGCCAGTCAATGTGGTAAAGGTTCCAAATCAGTACCACTTATGGTTTTAGAGAAGGGATCACAATGTCTCCCCCCACAAAGTGGTGGAAACATATTGTTTTTTCTGTGTCCGTCTGTGAGTCCATCTGTCACAAATGTCGCCGATACTCCTCCTAAACCGCTTGTTCGATTTCACCGAAAATCACGAAGCTGGTATAATGTTCCGGTTTGATGATGTTATGGCCCTTGATGCTTTCATTTAACAAGGTGGCACGCTGTCCACTATCAAACCTTTTTTAACTAGATTGTGCAATGGGGGGACACATCTGTCTTTCTCCAAAAAAACTCTATAGTTTTATTACTTTTTCAGCTGTGTCGGCCATCTTGGCTTCCAGACGGACATGACTTTTATTGAGGACAAATCATGTACAATAATCCTCTTTAGTTTTATGGAAATTGTACCAGTTGTTTCTTGGAAGTGGTCAATATAGGTTTTTCCTATATAACACTATGTTAACAAAGATGGCTGGCAGCGGCCATGTTTGACATCAAATGAAAAGGGCAATCTACAAGTCATGCTAGTCATTTTGGTAAAGGTTGCAAACAAATACTACTAATAGTACTAATTTTGAGAAGCAGTCACAACAAAATTGTTATTTTAAAATCTATTTTTAGCTGTTACCATCATTTTGAATTTCTGGTCAATCTGATTTTTAATTAAGACCAACTAGACATCAAGAGTAACATTCCTGTAAAATTTCATGAAAATCCATCAAGTAGTTTCAGAGAAGAAGTCCCCAAAGGTTTTTCATCTCTATGTAAACAAAGATGGCTTCTGGTGGTCATGTTTGACTTCAAATCAAAATGAATTTTTCAAAGAATCAACTACACGTCATGCCAATCATTTTGGTAAAGACTTCAAATCAATAGCACTTATGTTTTTTGAAAAGTAGTTCCAAGAGTAGTAGTCCCACAAAACTGTCAGTCAACCTCATTTTAAAATAGGCTCATCAGCACACTATTTAGATCATCTAACAGCACCGGAAATTAAGCCAACAGTAATACATTGCTAGAATATGCATCCTATTTTGTTGCGGAAGCAGACTTGGTAACACTACCCTGCCTCCAGATATATAAACTACATACCCTTCAAGTATTTTCCTCTTGCTTTTGCATCCAATATCTGGTTCTGTAAACGTGAAAGTGTGGGGAGATGGTTGCCAAGGTTCACCATATGTCTCCTCTGTTTCACCATCAAAGGAAATATACACATACGAATGCACACGACAGCTGTAACACAGAAATTCCCTTAACAAAAACTGAACATAATTACTAATATACAAAGGTAATATATAAATCCAGGACAGTGTCAACTCTACCTGTAGCAGTGAGCTCAATGCGCAACTTTATCGTGCTGCCACACTGGAATACCACGTCAGGATACCCCACCCAGTCACATTATACTGACACCATGTAAACCAGTCCTAGAACTACTGTTAATATGCTAAACATCAAGTTTTTATGGTGATTTCGGTAGAACGTCCGCTTCACATGCAATCGTTCCGAGTTCATACTCCGCTGAGTTGCTCATTTTTCCTCGTCCGTTTACATTATACAGACGTATGTGTTCGGTATACTCCCACCATCGAATGTACCCACGACCTCCTGCATGCCCGGCGGACACCAACAGTATGCCAAAGTATTTTGGGGACTTAGACACAGACCTAATGAGGAAGCTTAACCAGAATTACGTAAATGTTAAAAGTTGGTCAAGGTTGTCATGGTGACCTACTTTTGATACAAATGTGTAATAATTAAGAAACAAGAGGCCCAAGAGGGCCTATGGATGCTCTACTGGCTAACATGGCTCTTATAACATCAATGAAGCGAGTGACTGCAATTTACGTTTTTTTTGAAAGATTTGGGGAAAATACAGCATTTTTAACTAAATCGAGGGCCATAACTAAAGAATCTGGTAAAGTTTGGTAAAGATCAGATGAAAAACGAAGGTATACCATATTAACGAGGCAAAATATAGCATTTTTAACTAAACAAGAGCCATAACGCCTCTGTTACTGGTCCAATCCAAAATTCGTAACATCTGGTAAAGTTTGGTAAGATCAGTAAAATGATCAGATGCAAAATGAAGGCCCTATCATACTAACGAGGCAAATTATAGCATTTTTAATTCAATCAAGGGCCATAACTCCGCTGTTACTGATCCGATCTGGCTGGTTTTCAAACTTGTTCGAGCTTTCATTGACATTAACAATCTGATAAAGGTTGGTAAAGATCGGATGAAAATTGAAGGCCCTATCGTCTTAATGAGGCAAAATATAGCATTTTTAACTAAATTAAGGGCCATAACTCCGCTGTTACTGGCCCGATATGGCTAGTTTTTGTAATTGTCCAAGCTTTCATTGACATTAACAATCTGATCAAGTTTGGATGAACAATGAAGCCCCTATCATCTTAACGAAACAAAATATAGCATTTTTAACTAAATCAAGGGCCATAACGCCGCTGTTACTGGCCTGATCTGGCTGGTTTTCGAACTTGTCCGAGCTTTCATTAATATTAACAATCTGTTAAGTTTGGTAAAGATCAGATGAAAAATGAAGGCCCTATCGTCTTAACGAGGCAACATATAGCATTTTTAACTAAATCAAGGGCCATAACTCCACCGTTACTGATCCGATCTGGCTGGTTTTCGAACTAGTCCGAGCTTTCATTGATATTAACAATCTACCAAAGTTTGGTAAAGATCGGATGAAAAATGAAGGCCCTATCGTCTTAACGGGGGAAAAGTTAACGGACGGATGGATGCCGGACGATGAACAACACACCATCCCATAAGCTCTGCTGGTCCAAAAAGTACATAGGAAATAACGAACACACAAAAGAAAATATATGCCCCCCAAAATGATGGGGATACATGCAAATCAGAAACTTAGTCTTTGGTCACATAAATGTATGTTGTCGAAAGCATTGCCATGTGCAACAGCCTGACAACCCATGTTGATTAATTTGGGACTGACCTATGCATATTGACCCCCACCAAGGTATGTTCAATCCAACGTGTATCATTTCCAAGGCTTTCTGGAACAGACCTGGTGGAAAATTGCTACCCAGGCCAAGACTCGTCATAAATGGTTCACCGAGGGCATTTAGTTCTGGTAATAAAGCTGTGATATCTTCAACGGGAACAGATGGAACATCCGGTATGAACCCGGCCGGTAAATCACTCTGAAGTCAAACACAAATATAAGATCATGTACAGAAAATGGTTGATTTAAAGTCAACATATAAGATGGTTAACAGCAAATAAATTATTTTCACGGATAATATGAAAAAGACATATTCTAGAAATTACTGAAGCCAATAAAGCAAGTTAAAGTAGCATATACAATGTAATTAAGCTGACACTTCCATCGTTACATACCCTGTAAGTTACAAAGTTAAGCCACCTTCCCCTCTCTATGAGGCTGCTTAAAAAACATAGGACTATTCAATAGTAAGAGGAGGCATGGTTACCAGTTTCCTACGTAACAGTCCCCTCTCTGTGAGGCTGCTCAAAATAACCTCAGCAATGTGCTGATAAGCAACAATTCATTATTTGAATAGCTGAGCTGAAGTATTGATGAAGATTTATTAAAATCCACTCCAGATTGCCAGACAAACACATGAAACAATGTTTTACAAAATTATAATAATACTACAAGTTGGAAACAGTTATACAGAATAATTATACATACCTGTGAACTTGCATTCCTAATAGGTACGAGTGGCAAGACAGCGCACCAATTCTGGCAGCGTGCATGTCTGGACAGAAGACGTAATCGGTGTGATTGTTGTAGACTCGTCAACTTACTTGTTGTGCTGCTGTGTAAACATTTGTGTGGAACCTGCAACAAGCAAAATCATGGATAATCAAGTCTGTACAACTTTGTATCACTTAGTCAAGGCTGACTCCATATCTCTATGTTACATATATGCACATGCTTAGGTTTTCTCACCAGTCAGTATATGAATAAACAGGTGTCTTCTTGTCACTTGGCCACAATTAACATGTCGCCAGTTGTCAATCATTTATCCCTTTCGACCAATCAAACCAGAACGTTACCTCCGACAAACAACAGCACGTGTATAAAGCATGTGCAACTATCATATGTTATATAAACTATTGTCAATATACTCCGACATCAACAATAGGGCGGAGATATCTAAGTACTGGCGACATGTCAATTGTTAACAATGTACATATTTATACTAATCAACGTCTAGAAAAGCTCCAAGATAAATTATCTATATATTGTTGTATACCCGCGAAAGTTACATAATCACCATTGAATAAATTGATTGAATTGGATTTTATAGTCGCACCAACAGCTAAGGTCATATGGCGACTTTCCAGCTTCCATTGGTGGAGGAAGACCCCAGGTGCCCCTCCGGGCAATTTTCGTGCACGGGCGGGCACCTGGGTAGAACCACCGACGTTCCGCAAGCCAGCTGGATAGCTTCCTCACATAAAGATTCCTAGGCCCCTGAGGGATCGAACCTACAGCGATGAGGGGCAAGTGATTTCAAGTCAGAGACGTTAACCACTCGGCCACGGACGCCCCCCATTGAATAAATACAACTGTGTGAACTTTTTGATTATAACAGACTATAAACATATTATACATTTTTAAAAGAATTTCAAAGATATGTAAAAGGCGTTAAACACATTGTAAGGTATACACTGCAGTTAGCTGGTACGTTTTCTGCTTGCAGATAAGGGTTTCATTATTTTGACCAATCGGAGCCCTTAATTTTACAGCTATTAGCAGATGCCCGAAAATTCAAAATTTGACAGTTAGGAATAATAGACTTGTTCTAGAAAGAATAAAAATTATTAAATACATTATACAATTATTTTGATATAACTGTACAGAGTAATGTTTAAAAATGAACACTGTCCTAAATCTGCTGTTGATATGTTTTTAATTATTAAATACCATTATAAATACGATGTTTACTATGCTATTGATGTATATTTAGTGAAAATATGTTTTTAAAGATAAAAATCGAAAAGGCGAACAGGCGTTGCTAAAAAATCGTAACAAATCTAAGGGGGAAAACTCTTCCTTGTATAACCGGAAGTGACGTCATTGGGAACAAAACAAGAGCTGTCGGAGAACAGCGCAACTCGACTATTCGATTTTTCAGAGGATAATAAATGTATAGCTAGTATATACCATCAGAAAACAAGGCTACAACAATGTGGGGTGGGGTTGGGAGCACAACATAACTATGTGAAAGAATTGACCATAACTACACAGAAATATGTAAAAAAAAAAAAAAATCGAGTTTTGAGTGGGGTGCGGGATGGAGGCGGGGGTGGATGGTGGAGTGGGGTTGGGGAGGGCAACATATATGTGTAAGAAGCTATGTAAGAATTGACCAAGACAACACAGAAATATGGTAAAAAAAAAAAAAAAATAATTAGATTGGAGTGGGGGGGGGGGGGGGAGATAGCTAGGGGGGGGAAGGGGGGTAGTTTGTGGTGTGTGGGAGGGGGGTGGAGGGGGCAACATATATGTGTAAGAAGCTATGTGTAAGAAATTACCAAAACAAAACAGATATATGTAAAAAAAACAATCAACATTAAATAAAAATATTCGTTTCGAGCGTGGGGGTGGGTGGGGTGGAGGTTGGGGTGGGGAGCAACCAATCAAGTAACAAATTTAATGCATAAAAATAAGTTCAAAGATCATAATTTATCATTCTATAAATATATTTTTGAAAAGTTCAGGATTATTGAAGATTTCATTGGATAGAAAATACACTATTTTTAGAGCTGAATAACTTCACTTGTGATTGTTATCGATGAAAATCACACATGTCAAGCTATCTTTAGACTACAACCCGACCATAACTTTTTTTGTGTAGATTTAAATAGCACACTGTACACCGCTGTGTAAGTTGACGCGACTACTGAGGTGTATTTATCGACGTTTATGCATAAAATATGAAGACAATAATTTGATAGGTCTCAAGTTTAAACTCTTATAACTTCATTATTTGTTGGCGGATTTTGATGATTTAAACACCAAAACATTTGTCATACATCGCGGAACAGAACTGATTATTTTATATTTAAATTTTATTTATTTTTAATTTTTGCTTGTTGTATACATCTGAACAAAATAAATATTTATTTACTGAAATTGAACCCATATGCAAAGTCCGAGTTAAAAATCATAAAAACCTCATCGTTTTGTTCTTTGAGTACGTTGTGAACGAGCCATTTTAACCGAACAGCCTTTTTGGTTCACAGTGATCCCACCCCAAAAACGGATAACGTTTTGTAAACATAAACATGAAAGTGTTTTTAGTTTGTTCCTAGAATCTTTTTATGACCAGGTTTAGACCTTAGCTGCGAAGATTTACACTCTTGCACTTTACTTACCAATCTGAAATATGTGTTATTCTTTGTTTCTTTGAAAATGAAGCATTTAATAAATGATCTTGACAGACAAGCCTGACTTCGCATGGAGGCTGCCATTTTGCTTTTGGCGCAATGTGATAGTTACATGATCGTGATAATCACATTCAGTTCCCCCCTTAAAGCTACACATCGTTAAAGTAGACAATCATAGAGTTGATTTGATTTTGATTTAAACATATTTTATTGCCAATATTTTACAGACAGAATAATATGAACTAAGGTAAAACGATGAGGCGAGCACAGAAAATGTGAAAGTAAATTTTAAACAGAAAACTCAATGAAAGAACAATACAAATAACTTGTCAAATTGAAAGCAACTCAAAAATGAGGTCCTCTCAGGGGTTTTGGGGAAAATGGCCATTTGTATTTGGTGAACAAGGGAATTTAATTTAATTGGGTTTTAAGGCGCACCAACACATGAACGGTTATATGGCGCCTAACAGGCACGAACATGCCAGGCTCATCCTCCATGTACATCGAGATAAAATATGGGCTTAGGACCTTCTCACCCTGAACTGCAGAGTTGCTGCAAATTCTATTGTAGACACTCCATTTACGCTGGAGCCACGTTTATTGTTTTTCTGCCACTGCTCTTAGTGATGTTGTAACGTGTACAGAGCGGTATTGTACGATTGCGCCGCAAATGCAATGTGATTGTTCCCAATTACAGATTAAGCTACTTGCTCGAATGAAATGATTATTAACAAACAACGAATCAACCAATATAATTAACAGAATACGCAACTATGATTACAAAATGATTGTGTTACATTGCTGTATATTGAACAAGGTGGCAAATAGCCTTACTAGTCTTCACTGCTGAGAATATGGGGCTCGCTCTACTCGGGCTACCTCCCAAGGCCGTCCACAGTTACAACAATTTAAGGTTCTTACCAATTGCTCGTTCTACTGCAATCAGAATCACTTCCAAAATCGTCCGGCTTAATTCAGCTTCCGAGCAACAACCCACCTGTATAAGTGTGTGTGTATTTTTAAGTTGTATAGTCCTTCCGCCAACGAACACGACACGAGATTCCCTGAAGCGATGGGCGCAATAGAGTCTGGACTGTTCTAGATGAGTGTGTTGGGTGATCTGGTGCTGCTGTGTAGTGTAGTCGATTCTCTTGTAGGTATGTAGTGTTGTGTCGCTGCTGCTCTGCGTAGTTTCGCTGTGGCGGTTAAGTGGTCTGGTCGAGGTGGCCTACATCCGCTAAGGTGGTTGTCCTACATCCGCTACAAGGTCGGGTTCTCTGTTTGGGGCCACACCCATCACAGTATGACCCCTGCGCCGCACACACCGCCCGATGGCCATCTTCAGTCTTCAATTTTTCGGTCTTCTATCCTCGGCGTCGATCCGCTGTGGCGGTGTAGCTCTCGGCTCCGGACTTCTGACTTCGAAATTCCAACTTCAGTGTGGCCACCAGATGATGTGTGCTGTGTTGGGACGCAGGAGACATCCTCACTCTCGGTCAAATGACACTCAAGCTACTAAACCGTAATTAGTCAGTTCAGTAATACCAGTATTGACCACAATACGCGAATAAAGTGCTCATACCAGTAATGGCGTATAGTAATGGCAAGGCGACCCCTATACAAACATCATGAGTTATCAGTGCCCACGCAGCGACGTGCACGCGGTGAAGATAGCAGGAGGACCACCTGTATAAGTGTGTGTGTGTGTGTAGTTCTAAGGTTTATAGTCCGTCCGCCAACGAACACGTCAAGGTAAACCTGACGCGATGGGCACAATTGAGTCTGGACTTTACCCACCTGTATAATAGTAGTACAAGTTTTTAATTATCCTCGCCGTTGGCGACTTTGCCTTTTGGCGAGCGTTTCCAAAGAAGATTATGCATAGAGTCCAATCCTGTGGTAGATGCCACATCCCTCGTCCAAAGAAGTTTCCTGTAGAGCTGCAGAAGTAGAGTTGATAGTGAAAAAAACCATTGTTGACAGTCTGTAGAAGATTAGATTCTCGAAGTAGATTATTTGTAGAAGTTGAAGATTTCAGCCAATGGGATGACAGCAAAGATGGTAAGTAGGTCGATCCCATTTCCGGCTCGAAAGTTGGTTAGTATCTCTCCGCCAATCAGAAGGCCCCATGCGTCTGTAGAAGTGTCCCATGTAGGTCGATCCAGCTGTTCTGCTTTGTTTGTGCACGTGGAATCTCAACAAAGTGACCGTCTGTACGTTTCCGGAACCATTGTCTAGTCTTACTTATTTTCCCATACAATGGCCTCGAAGCTCACGTTCAGTCTGTGTAAGCTCCACATACCACTTCCATCGTCAGTGCCCGTCAATGCCCGTGGTGTTGCCGTAGGTTCCCCTTGTCACGCGGGAGCTTGCAGTGTCAAGTAGGATCTCGGCGACGGTTTCATCAGTAGTCGTTTATCACTCGCCCCTCTTTAGGACCACGTTAAAAATATAGCAGATTAAAAACATATGTACAACATAATATGTTTCCGCAACGTGCCTTCAGATTTCCACCTTGCACCACGCTGCGGAGATTCCAGACAGCGGCACGCGTTGCGGAGTCACCTTGCTCCAGACGGCCGCAACACGTCCTGCCTGTTCGGTGGTCTGAACTGTAATGCCACCTGTATAACGTGTGTGTGTGTGTAGTTCTAAGGTTTATAGTCCGTCCGCCAACGAACACGTCAAGGTATACCTGACGCGATGGGCACAATAGAGTCTGGACTTGCCACCTGTATAACTGGCTGCAACAGCCTTATATACAGTCCTGAACCATCCCAGTTCTGATTGGTCGGTTAATTTGATTGGACAAAATAGTGATTGGTCAATGTATTTGATTGGTTCGATTTTTATCCGTTTTGTGAAACAAGAAATCAACCGGAAATTATAGCATACGTTCATTCCAGTTCAGACCATCGAACAGGCAGGACGTCTTGCGTTTGAAGTCTGGGACAAAGTGACTCCGCAAGGCGTTCTGCTGTCTGGGATCATCCGCCTGCACTGTATAGCGCTATATACAGTGTAGAGCCACATGGCGGCTTGGACAATGCCTTGAGAGCGCTGTATATATGTTTTTATCCTGTTTTTACGTGGCCCTAAAGATGGACGATTAAAGCTTCTACTGGAAATCTGACGTTGTACCAGCGAGCTACCCCATGTCACTGCAAGTCTCCGCATTAGACGACATGAGGCACCTACGATGGATCACAACTAGACTCACCCTAACCCACCATGGATACCGATGTTGGCGAAACCCTGCGAGATACTCACTGATCCTGTATTGCATAACGGCTTCAGGATCAGCGCGTGAAACGGAGAAGTTTTCACCAACAGAACTCGGGCAGCTCATGCAGCCGGTTCGACCTACTTGCGACACATTTGGCGCCAACACGGACGATCGGATTGACCTACTTGATTGCGATACTTCTGCAATTTCCTGATTGGCTGGGACTTTCCTAATCTACTTTCGAGCCGACAATCGGATTGACCTAGTCACAATTCTGCAGGCAATCCGATTGGTCAAAATCTTCAATTGGACTTAGAAATCTACTTGGAATAATAATCTTCTACAGACTTCAGAGGGGTTTCTACACTGATGTGCCACCATCTCTAATCTACTGCTGCCATCAACTAATCGACTTTGGACGAGATACTCCAACCCTTCCCGGACTCTACTGCATAATCATCTGACGAAAAGCTCGCCAAAAGGCCTAGTGCCATAGGGCGAGGGTAAAGAAAATCTACCACTCACTCAATAGCATACGTAAGTGAAACGTTTTGCACGAACAGGAATAATTAAATAGACGAATATAAAATCGTCACACTACCAACGCCTCTGATTTTCATGAACTATATACAATATACACTTAACTGTAAGATCTGCTTTGAACACAACTACTGATAAATTATTGTGCTCGGCTAATCACCAGTTGCTCTGCTGTGTGATTGCTATCGTCACTCACACCTATGGTAATAATTCGAATCGCCAAGTCTTCTTAAACGAAGCTCGTTCCTAACCAAGGCTAAAACACTTTTTTTAAACAAGTTGTTGACGTTTTGTGCAGTAACTGATCTCATAGATGCAATACTCATACTTTCATGGCAATTGCTCACTTGACCTGGAGTCATCTACTACGGAACAGCAGTGGCTTACTTACCGTTGTGGCAACTCCACAAACGTCCTACCCGATACTTCTCAGTATATGTACCTGTATCTTCATTTGTGTGCTCACTACCTATTATATCCGACTTCATACGCATCTGATCAGTTGAGCCTTCTTTAACTTGTTCAGTCTTAGAAGACGCTCCAACCGTATGAGTGACACCTATCTGCTCACACGAGAAAGTGTTGTTTTGTCTGCAACTGAGCGATACGGTCTTCAATCGCTCACCTGACATAGAAATCAGTAGTTCATGCCCTGCATGACGCCTCCAATGTCGAGTCAACTTAGACTTCTTGTTTGACATGAACTTGCATTTGCTACATTTGTATTTTGCCTCTTTATTACTTGAAGATATTTTAAGCATGTGGGCCTTCATGTTCTTAATAGCTTTACTGCAGTTAGAACGTAACGCAATTTGAGCTCATTAGGTGTAGCCTTGCTTCTTTGAGCTTGTAATTGTTCAAGGCTCAAGAGTAAGCATTAACGCTGCTTTCGTTTGCATTCCTTTCAAACATGAGACATGATATGTCTGCATGGCCACTTTGACCACAACTGATACACTTCTGTTTGCTCTTTTTATCATTGCTCAATTTACTGGAGGACTTGTTCAGTCTCACTTGAGCTGCTCTCGATTTTTCTATGGCCTGTATTCTTTCCTGCATACACTTCACTGACAACTGAAGTTCCTGTATGCCTGCCATAATTTCACGAAGCAAGCTGTTAGTTGCAGCTTTATCCATCTGGTTCACCGATCTTAAATAACCATTTACTTGTTTTTGCTCAGCTTTTAAAAAGGCATCAAGCTCAACCGCAAGGCACACAGCCTCATTGAAACTGGTTGGCATTGACTGCTTGATCCGTACACGCATATCTGACTCTACACGAGCATCTATATATTGCTCTTTTGCCAGCATCTCTCTAACATCGAATGGTGCTCTTGGGTATGCCAAATTTGTCAATCTTCTTATACTCTGGCCGAGCTCAGGTAACGACTCGGTAGCTCTTTGTCGTCTCTCCCTGAGCTGAACTTGATGAAGCTCCATCTGGTTTGGTGGAGCAAATCACTCACACAGGGCTGTTACCAGATCATTATAGTTCTGTGGTACACCATCATTCAAATCACCGAGAACTGACATTGCCTGGTCACACGACGACACAGCTAGATATAGCACTTTCTCTGACTCAGTCCATTTTGCAAGTGATGCATTGCGACTTGTAATCGAGCCAAGATTTGTTTCCGTCGTACGTTGCTGGCTTAACAGTTACTGCTGGCCTTTTACTGTATGAGAGCAAAACGTTCGAATCTTGCTTTTGCTCATTTTCTGAATCAGAAATACTATGCTTTCTGTAGGTGATATTAGGCTCAATATCTCTTAAACGTATAACTGGCTCAGTTTCCAAAGTTTTTCTCACTCCGTGTATCTTTTTTACCTGTCGTGTCCTGTTTGGGAGCACGTAACGGTATTTTTTACTTTGGGGACTCAACTATATTTTGATCATACTCTTCTAACGGTATTTTTGACTTTGGGGCTTCAACTACAATTTGTTCATATTTCTGACTTTTCGATTTTTCTTGCTCTTTGCATGTTGTGTGTTGAGTTTGTGAGGACAACGGTTCATGCTCAGCCTTTTCATGTGTATTCTGCATATAATGATGCAGACCGTAGCTTTTGTCATCACCATACTTCTGCTCAATGAGCGGTCCAGGTTGCTTCCCGCTAGCGACTGCTGCATACGGCGGTATTGGTGTTTGCTCAACTTGCTCATGAACAAGTGCAGAAGAAAATGAAACCACTTTAGGCCTTGCTCCCTGCATAGCATAAGGTGTGACCTCATGCTCATTTTCCGGCTCATTTGCACGTTGTCTCAAACCTGCACTTTGCATCTGCGTTGGCCTAGGTGTTGACTGCTCAATTCGACTTGCATTCATAGAAATTATGAGCTCCATCTCGTATTGGTTAACACGGTCCTTCAATATATGGGGAACATTAGCAAATCTTTTAAACTTTAAAAATACTTTTAGAGAAAAGGGGAACATTGGAAAAATAATATTGGGGAACAAAGCAAAATAGTTGTGGGGAACAAGGGAACGCTGACTCATATTTTCAGGGAACAAATGAAGATGTACCTCTTCCACCCTCCTGGGGGACCTCAATTATAATAATAAGAAGAATGAATAAATCACTAAATGCAATGTACAATTTGAAAGGGACAAATTGCATTTAAACAGGCAAAAATATGTTCAAAACGGTTTTTGATGAAAATGAATTCAAGTATACTGAAAGGAAAAAGAAACGCAGGGTGCGTATTTCCGCTATATATTGTATGTTTAATATGCTACTGCTAATCGAATGGTACAGGGCGACATTAGGCCTGTCCTTTTAGAAAGAAGGTTTAAACAGCACTGAACACATCAATGGTTACCCCTTTAAAGTTTCATTATCGTCAGAATGCGCATTTGGCTCAAGCAGGTGAGCAAACTTAAGCTTTAAATGTTGCAATCACTTAACATTAAATACAGTACTTAACTGGCTCAATTTTTCAAAGAGGAACTTCAGCATTTATGAATTTCTTGTTACAACGTGTACTGTGATTAAAACGTCTACAACATCACAGTTGTGTCCTTTCTCTAACTAATTGCACTTTTTTTTTTTTACAAAACATCTTGGGATTTCCTTGGAATATATATGGAATTAAGTGTGCAGTATGTGCAATATATAGCGGAAATACGCACCCTGCGTTTCTTTTTCCTTTCAGTATATATACACTCAGTCGCAAAAGAAAATGTGCACTTTGAAAGTTTTACTTAACACCCCTATCCTTTTTATCAAGCGACAGTCCTTAATGATTCAACCTATTGAAAAGCAAATGACAAAATGATATTGGCAATAGAATGATAAAAAATTGGTACCAAACACGACATATTTTAATTTTGGAATTTATACATTTTATTCTAAAAAATACTCATTGCACACTTTCTTTCGCAACTGAGATGTATACACTTTCTTTTGCAACTCAGTATATTTAGATTAAAACGTTTTAGACTAGCTTGAAAGAAACTAAACTGCCAAACTGAGCATTTACCTCATTGCTTCAAGTAGACACTGTCGTGATATAACTAAACTGAAAGATTGTTAACTTTATACATATACATACATTGTTGCAATTGCTTTTTTACATTTTTTTTCTTTTTGCCAGAAATATTGATATTTTCTATGTTATTATTTATTACTAAATATATGCAAACTGTGACCTGCGTATTTAGCCGATAACACTAAAACACTCCTTTGGAAACTGGGTAGTAGACACATGGAATAGTTTGCCAAATCATGTAGTGACAGCACCAAGTATAAACAGCTTCAAGGTATGTTAAACAAAACTGGAAGTCCCTTGAGATTAAATTTAACCCCAACTGCTACATACCGTACCAATGAGAAAAAACTAGCAATAAAAGGAGACTAAAAACATTAGAAGGGCCTATATAAGCTTTTAAAATAAGCTTACATATGGTCTCGGACCTATAAGTTACCTACCCGTAAGTTAACATTAGTTTAAACCCTTCCCAGTTAACATCTTGAAATTGCAAATATGTATGGCTGAGTGAAATAAATTACAATGGCAAATAATACATTAAGAGAGAGAATGATGAATAGTAAACACAACATATATAAGAGAGAGAGAGAGAGAGAATCGTTAAGTTCCAATCAGTTCAAAAACGCTTTCATATTACACTGCTATAGCTCTATGACCTTGATATATGTAATAACAACAACAACAAACACTACAATGGTATGTTCTAGATAGGCTATAAAGTTGGAAGACGATCATTACCGCTTAACCTGTTCTGGCAGGATTAAATTGCACGAGTCATAGCTTTGATCATTCCGTAATCACGAGCTGGTCATGATATGAATTCCTTCCATGTCGTTTTTAATAATAATAATTAATAATAATAATAATAAATGCTTTATTGAATGATGGTAACTCAATCAATTTACAACAATTGTTCTCCCTTGAGACCATCAAATGAAGAAACATGTAACACACACACACATGGTTATATATATATAATTCTGAAGAGTTTCGTGTTGTAAAATCAAAAGTCCCTATATATAAATCTTTTAAAGTTATTTTAAAGTACAGAAGATATACATGTAAAATAGCTATTTAACGTGTCTTGTCTCTAACTTGAATTCTAATATAGCCTAGTTTAAAATATCTCGTTATATTGAACGATATATCACTGTAATTTTTGCAACGTTAGGAGAATAAGCATTGCGCATTGCGCATTACGCATTGTAACGTATGCAACGTTAGGAGAGTAAGCAAAGCAATGCGTTATTTTCACATTTTAGGGGTATTAGAATAGAAATAGAACATCGTTTACTGTGAATTATCTGTAATATATCACGGTTTGTCGTTGAATTGTAAACAATAATTTCACGAGCCCGAAGAGTGAAATTATTGCAATTGAACACCAAACCGTGATATATTAAACGATAATTCACAGTAAACGATGTTCTATTTCTTAAATATAACATACTCAGTGTTTACTAGTAATATAAATCTACACATAAAGTTACGGAAGCGTATATTGACCCCCTATAAAGTTAACATATTTCGACAAAAAAAACCCTACTTATCAAGTTATATCTAAATATATTGTCACTGTCATCCTTTAGATAATTAAACTTATATTAAATATCTCTCTTATTTTTTCAAGGTTATAATTTGTGCTAAAATATAATACGATTGAAAAATATACGTTTACGTAGAGGACGATTGAAAAATGAGGTTTATTTATTTCGAGTATATATATTCCTAATTGTTGTAACTTTTTATATATGTGCGTATTATATATCTATCAAATTTCTGACGGCTTACTTATATTTTTAATATTAAAATCATTCGGGCTGTTCAAACCTTAGTATCATTTAATTATCTTATTTGCTATATTAGGACAATTTATTTAAAACAATTGTAACTCTGTAATTGCAGTCAATATTTACTTTATAATTGTATAAGTAGCTCAAACAATTAAAATTATAAATTTTGTTTTATGTAAGTAATTCCGATAAGTGCAGTTATATATTATTTTTATATAAATAGCTCTAATAAATGCAGTTAAATATTATTTTATATAAATAGCTCCGATAAATGCAGTTACATATTATTTTTATACAAACATCTCTAATTAGTGCAGTTATATATATTTTTATTATATAAGTTGCTTACACGCTATACACGTTCAACGAAAATCTTCCACTTTGTCATCCACCTATTGGTCCATAGACATCGAGCGTCCAAAACATGGACATATACAGAGTAAGTAATACTGTTTTCATTTTACCATTTTGAAATGTGATACAGCCAGCTCTTATTTTCATAAGGATGGCTTTCATTGAGTTCTTTTTTAAATAGTTATGTTTAATTCAGCCCTATATTGTTTTTTTTTACTCTCGCCGCAAGACAGACAATGGCATTCGTCCAGTGTTTTGCGACTAATACTTTTAAACATGATCTACCAGAAAATAACAAATATTTGAGACAATGAATACACCCTTCTTGTATGTACTAGTACGGTGTAT